>JAGVVM010005248.1:0-31158 GCA_019149425.1 Psidium friedrichsthalianum
CCTCTCCTTTCTTTTTCCTCAGCCTTTCTTCCCTCTTTCCCTTCCCTTTCTCTCCTTTTCTATTCTTTTCCCCCCCTCCCCTCCCTCCTTCACTCCCCCCTCCCTCTCTTCTCTTCCCTTCCCCCCCTCCCCCCACTTTTTCCTCTTCCTACCTCCCTTTCCTCCCTCCTTCTCCCTCCTCCCTCCCCTCCCCCCCTCCTCCCCCTCCCCTCCCCCCTCCCTCTCCCTTCCTTTTTCCCTCTCTTTCTCTCCACCTCCTCCCTCCTTTCCCCTTTTGCCCCCCCCTCCTCTTCCCTCTTCCCCCCCTTCCTTTCCTCCTCCCTCCCCCTGTCTACTCTGCTCTCTCTCTCCCTCCTCCGTTCTCCTCTCTTCTCTCGACCCTCTTCCCCCTCCCCCCTTCCCCTCTCCCTCTCTCTGCTCGTCCTCCTTCTCCAGGTTTTCTCTCCCTTTTCTTTCGCAACGTCCCCCTTCTAGCTCACCGCTCCTCTCTTCTCTCTCCGTTCTTCCTCATCTCTTCTTCCCCGCTCCGCCCGCATTCCCTCCTCGCCCCCACGGCGTACTCGACACGCCGGCAGCCCAAAGAACGTTCGACCCGCTCTACGTTTACCACGATTCTCACTCACCTAACTAGACAAAGTAACACTCATATCATCTCTTCCCTCTCTCTCTCCTCGCTCGAGCCTCTAATCTCCAATATCAAAAGCAGTCTTTCTCTCCCCCCTGTTGATACCTTCTCGCGGAACTACTAGCCCGTGTTCCCCTTTCGTGCGACACAGCCCCCCCTCCTGAAGATGAGTTGACTTTGAAAGAGGCTATCACCCATTAAATGTAGATATCACATATTAACTCTTAGCGTATTAACTAGATGGAAATATTCTATCTTACCATTAAATGATATGTTGCATATAAATTCTTCTCGTCATATATTTGAGAGTGAGAACTAACAGCGTGAGATTTTTTTTTTTATCTGAAATCATTTGAAGAACACACAAACTACCAAAAAATGACAATCTCCAATCTCACATCAGCGGCTTTCCTCATTTGCTTTCTCATTTACATTGAACCCTTTGGGTCCACCGGCTTCAACATCAAGCTCATTCCAGTAGATCGATTTGACACAAGACTGTTCCCTAAGAACCTCACCCTAGAAGAAAGACACTATAGAATCTTTGAGATACATCGAAATCGTGTGCACCAACTTGAAGTTGTAGCTTCTTTGAATTCCAAGGTCGAAAAGTGTCGGCACAGCATGGCCCCAATACACTACAACCTAAAACCACTTTGCATGCTAGTGATTTTTACATAACGACCATGAGAGTCCGCAGTCCTCCGTTTCACTATCTCCTTAGTAGTAAGCACGGCTAATGATGATACTTGGACGTAATGTGAGAGATGCACCAATTGCTTCCCTGTAAGGCAACTTCGACAGAAGTAAATCGTGAGCATATCGGCTCTTCGCTCTTGATGATCCCCTTTGTTCACCTAGGAAAATAGTAAATGGCAATTGCATGTACAACACTGGGGATTTCTTACATGGACGGATTGATTGTGATAGCAAGGTGTAGGTCAGATTGGACACCTTTGTCTTTTTGGACGGTATTAGATCTATCAAGAAAGATGATAAAGGGATATATGTATGTGAAAGAATGTGTATGCATATTAAATAGTGAAATCATTGCTTACTCATTGTCACCCAAGGAGCGACGAAAGCCAGAGTTGTCTTTTATTACGGGAATTACGAGACCGTCGACCCGAGGGGGGGGGGGAGTTGGTCTTATTACGAGATTACGAGTCATCATTTCCCTTGAAGGTGACAATGCAAACGAGATGTCTTCTTTTCCGGGGCAACAATGTTGGGCTTACAAGAAAGCATTTTCGGGTAACGACTACGAGATCACGAGAATGAGCTGAAGAGCTCACAGTCTTTATGAGCAATACAAGCCATATGAGTTACATGATGGAATCAGTGCACATGCATATTGATGTGTGAAACACATGACATTTGTCTTATAGTGGGTCACATGATAGTTTTGTTTATCGTACTTACACTACTGCATCGAGTACTGAAACGGATATTCCTATTTTAACCTAGTGATTTCATTTACTGAGCTACTTACTTATCCCTTGATTTTTCAGGAAACTGAGATGGCTTCGTAGAAAATCCCATTGTTTGGATACCCTACCCATGTGGAATATTCCCAGTAGGAAGTGATGCATGTAGAAATTAGCATCGAATAGGTTAGGATTAAAGCTATTGTCCAGATAGACATGAGGTTACAGGACTAACTACGCCTTAAGTTTATTTCACGGCATCGGATAATAGGTGAAGGTATGCTCATGGGCCCTGTGCATAGCTTCAATGGACCGTTGGGATTCTAGGGCAGAGTTATGCTTTAGAGAAGAGAGAGAGCCTGAGTCAGTACGAGATAGTATACTTAGTAAACTAAGGAGGAGTAAATAACGATGGTTGGGAGTAACCTTCCCAATTTTGATTGTGTATATCCAAAGGGAGGTTAGCAAATATTTTAAGATTTATGTGATGCATATATAAAAGGATTAATACCACAAAAATCCCTAAACTGGTATACCTGTGACAATTTGCCTCAAATTATTTTGTTGACCATGAAAAACCACAAACTAGTATACCTGTGATAAATTTACCTCAAACCATTTTTTGACCATAAAAAAAACCAAACTGGTTCATTTGTGATCAATTTACCCCCAAACTAATTTTTTTATCACGAAAAATCCCAACTATTACACCTATGACAAATTGACCTTTTGTTAAATTGGATTAGTATTATGAAAATCCTAAATTGATATACCTATGATAAACAAAGGGAAAAAAATTCTAAACTGGTATACCGTGAAGTGCTACATGCCATCCAACTAAGCAATTTGACGTTAAATTTAACGAAAATTAATGGATGGTAAATTTATCACAAATATATCAATCTGAGGTAAATTTGTCACAAGTATACAATTTTGGAATTTTTTGAGGTCAAAAAAATAGTTTTAGATAAATTTGTTATAGGTGTACCAGTTTGAGATTTTTCGTGGTATTAACCCTATATAAAACTAAGTAGGTTTGTAAATATCTTCGAAGCTATTATGTCTGCTAAATTCGTAAGCCTACCATAGTCCTTAAGAATAAATGTTGACCGAAAATAATAAATAAATTAGATAAGAGGTAGAATCACAGGGTAAAGGATTGGGATGTTACGTCCTTGTTTGAATAGTATCAGAGCCTAGGTTTTAGCTTAGAGTGATAAGGAGGTCTAGATCGGAGTCTTAGGGTGATATATTAGAGCTAGATGTCGTCTTGGGCGAATCTTTGTGGAGACGATATGCCAAGTAAGAGAAGTTATCCATATGAGGTTTGTATTGATTAATGTGATGTGCTGATTGCTAGTTCTGTTAATTGATTGTTTTTTCTTTTCTCTCTAGTATGGATTCTAAAAAACAAAAATTTAAAATATGCACTCTCTGACACTAGCATCACCTTAGCTTGGTGGTATGGGGAATAAAGGGATTCGAAAGTGACTAGGGTTGGATCCCCAGGGATGCTATTATAACTATAATAATAATAAAATTCAAAATTAAGAAGAATTTTTATGTTAATGATTGGTGATTATAGAGGCATAATGTGGTGACCAAGGTATGGAAGATTTAGTAACTCAAGGTGTTGAGCTCAGGTGATAAGTGTCTTATACAAGGACAAATTTGATGATTTCTGAAGATTGGAACTACCTGTGTTTACTGAAGATAGAAATCTAGAGGAAATATTAGATATGTGAATCATGGCGATGATTTACTTTTCGGCTTGAATAATTAGAGAATGGTGGTTACTTTAGTATAGTTGATTGTGTCCGACCCATTCGTTGAGGGTAACTAAGGATGATAGGACTAAATTCATGTTGAGATGTTGAAGTCTAGCTATTGAGTATCATTGATAGGCCTTGAATACATATGAGATGATTGCAATGAGTGGTGACAGATATAAGTCATAGGCTTGAATTTATGGTTGTGTATTGAGGTCTAGATATTGGTCATGGAAGATAGGCCAAAAAAACTATGTGATATAAATGATATGACAAGAATATATATTAGATGATCTTGAAACTTGAATGGAACAGTGACCAAGAAAGAATATGTAGATTCTAGGCAATTAATCTTGGCAGTTGATAGTCACCTAATGGTTTTATAATGTTAAGTTTAAGAGAAGAATTGATGACTTGGAAATTAATTTGTACTTGAGTTGGTTGGTGGTTAATTTAGTACCACAGACAATGAACGTTGGACTTGCGATGAAGTGAGTGACAATCAAGGATTATAGGGATGAATTCATGCCAGCATGTTGAGATCTAGATGTTAACCTTTGTCAATAGGCTCTGAATGACTTTGTGATATTTATAAGGAAGTGAGTGGTAGTTGTGAACTAAAGTTATGAACTCGTAGTGGTGTATAGCGGATTAGATGTTAATATTTGTTGACGGACCTAAATGGTCTTGGTTCCACTTTAGGCAATGATCAAGAAAGATTGGTGTGGATAGGTAATGATCGGCCCTTATAAGTTGGAATTTATGGTCGACTAATGGTTCTATGAGATTGAATTAAAATCAAGAACTGATGTTTTGGACGTTAATTCTCACATAGTCTGAGCTCTGAGGTATACATGCATTGCATATGTTTTTTGCATTAAATGATTTGAGTTTTGAGGATGTGCATGCATTGCACATGTCATCATCATATATTTACATCGAACTTGATAAATCGTGAAGCTTGGCATGAGATGAGCGAAATAAGATACCCAACAATTGTAAGACTTGATATGGGACTTGTCGAATGGGCTTCTTTGTAGATAGGTGGCTTAGGGACGAACCAGGTGAAGGCTAGTGGACTAGTAACAACCTGGTCTGATCAGGGCGAGAAGTGATTGCCAGGGCAAGAAGGCTCAAACAAGCAACGGCTCTTGGTAGGCTTCTAGGATCGCGATGGAGGTAGAAATGAACCAAGTTATACATTGAAAAAGGTGGGTATAGATGTTGGTCTAAGTCTAAATTGTTTTCTAATTCTTAGTTATTTTCAAAATCCAAGTCATTTCAAAAGCTCAAATTGCATACTCTTAAAGTCTAAAACATTTTCAACTTCGAGCTAAGCATTTTCAACAGTTGAGATGTTTTCAAATTTGAACAGAATCGATTATGTCACGGCATATGCATATCATCACATTGCATTTAAAACGAAGAAAAATGATGCCATTAGTGAGTAATGCCTAGGATGCATTATAGAAGTTGGTGATAGAATTTCTAATGCCTCCACTGTGTATTTGAAGAGGATCTCGACTGTGTGTGAGGGATGTGTGCTTACGAACATGACGATCTATAGAGTTTAGACAACGAATCAGAAGCGACCCATACAAACTAGCTAGTTAGCAAATTGACAGTGTTGTTAGATGGGTGTAGATTTTTAAGATCGTAACCAATAGAACCACAGGAATGGGATATAGATTTGGCATTCTGAATAGCATATGTTTAGTACGTTATGAGTGATACCGGATGATTTAATTGACATGGTGACTCCATTGTGATGCATTTGGATTTGGCAAACCATAGGAATGAATTTGAGTTGTCGATGATGGATTAATTTATCAATCGTTGTCTACATGAGGTAATGGCATTGGAGAGTTACCAATTGAACCGTGATCTGCTCGTTCGATGGTTGTCATCAACAATGATGATGACAGTAAAATGTGAAAAAGGTCTTCAAGGACTCCAGAGGAAAGTGGTTATTGTAGTTGGAAGATGCAAAAGCATTCATCAGAGTGGCCATGTGCAGCAAAAGTGTAGTGTGGCCACATATGCCAGTAAGATAACAACTTAGAGAGTCTTGTGGTTTGATGAGAGAATAGGAAACCTGGCCTATCGACTAGCATTACCCCTAAGCTTTCTAATATCTATGACGTCTTCCATGTGTCTATGTTAAGAAAGTACAAACTTGTTCTGACTCATGTATTGGATTCCGAAACAATTGACGTAGATGAGAAAAATAACTTATGTCAAGGAACCAGTACAATTCTTGGATCGAAAGGAACGAGTCTTTAAACATAAAATTATTCTCCTCATTAAGGTCTTGTGGTAGCGACATGATGTGGAAGAGGCTACTTGGAAGAATTAAGAACCATGAAGTGCAACTACCTATACTTTTTGAGGACTTTAGTATGTTTAAATTTCAAGGATGAAATTTTTAAGGGAAGAGAGTTGTGCCAACTCAAAATTTCCATAAATATGACATAAAGTAATATTGAATTAATATATAAGTAAATGATAAGTCAACTTGATAAAAGATAAGGATAATGTCGCTATCAACTCTAGAAATAAACATAGATGCCACTTTCAATAAGTCAATGATAAGTCAACTTGATAAAGTCAATGACAAGTCAACTTACGAACGGATAAGGATGAACATCGTTTTCAAATCTTAGAGATAAGGACAATGTAATTTTCAAATCTTATAGAACGGGCCAAACATCGAATTCTATAGCTATTGACTTAGTCTTAAAAAATTGAACGAAATTACTGAAGACAAATGACAAGAAATTATAGAACGGGCTAAACATCGACAAAGGACAAACTATGAATAGCGACGACTCGCAATTGGCACGAACGATGCTCGCCGACTGGCCAGCTCGGGGCCAAGGCCAAGGCATACCCATTGTACCACGTGGTGCAGGGCCGCCGCGCCTAGGTCGCGCCGCCGCTTGGAGGCAATGCCACCATTAGCCATCACCATTAGCCCCGACCTGCACTTCGTTCTGTTCCAATCGTCTGCAAACAATCATCCGTTAATTCTAGAAATTTTTACTTAAAAGCTTAACAGATAATTTAATTAAGTTAATGAAGACTTAACTAGTTAGGTTCTAGATAGAGAGTAGGTGGACCAATGAGGAATGGACAAGTAATTAGACTCTAGAAAAAAGCTAGGTGGACCAATAAGATCACGCTAAGTTGTGACGACCAAGGCTCGCCACCTGTTTACTAATTACATGCTTCTATTTTAATCTATTATTATATATAAATAAAGATCCATGTAGAAGACTAGCAAACAACTAGGCCATAATAGTTGCAATAGCCTACCAACCACAGTTACGTAAGAAATAAGGATATGGCCTACTTGGGTTATGTTTATTCTACACTAGTCGCAAATATATTTAACATTCACACATGGACTACATGAAATCTTGCACATAACACCCGATTTTCAGACAAATATATAACTATGTTATGGTTTACTTTACATATTATAGACTTACTTCTGGGGAATTGAGAATTAACATACCTCGGCTTTACTAACCATCCAATTATAGTAAAAACAAAACGTTACTACTACCACAGTCTCCCAAAAGATATTAACCGTCCCATCAATACCAAAATCCCACAGCATACACATCCCTGTTTCCATCATCACTAAATCCACTACTCCTAGTCATTTCTAGCACCATCATTACCACTGTTTGGAGCTAGCGGGATAGGTCTCATTAAACAACCATCAAAGCTTCTTATGTAATTAGCCATAAAACGGTATGGTATTGGACCAGTCACCAACCCCATGTCGACCATCAAAATAGATACCAACTTTCTAAACTGGATCTCTAGGAAACACGGATCTATGTGATCTTCTAACTCGGTAGTAAAATCCACAGGCACCCCATAACGAACCACTAGGGATGCAAGAAACTATTAATGGAATATTACTTATCCGAAAACCACAGATTAACATCAGTGAGCCAGTGCTTAGCAAGTAAAATCTAACACGATAACTACTCAATGTTAATCTTAGAGCCAGACATCAGATATCACAAGGCAAGGCATAAAAGATAATATGGAGTAAAACTTCAAGAATTTGATGAGCTAGCAATATGCACTATCGATGTCATGAATGTATGAGATTCCACTCATCCTTTCCACTTTCGGCACACATAGTGCAAACCTCAGCAAAATGTTCAAATCGGCATTCCCTACGCCAGGGCCTCCTTGATCACAATAGAAGAGAACCCCTAATTTCATAGTAGAGGCTTTTCAAATTTTGTAATGGCTCCCATGGGGATTTGTCGGCTTCAAAACATCGCCGTCATCAATCACGTAACTCTCAATACATAAGAATGATATACTTATGTAGTGCAATTCTATTCACTGCTAGTATTCTCATCAATGACACAAAGTGGATTCAATTTGTAAAACAAACATTGCCATAATCATAAATATCCAGGCCTTTCATTTCCACAAACACATCAAGCATATAATTCAAGGCCTATGCAAGTAGAATAATATAATCTCACTACGAACAACTTTAAGACTGAATTTTACCCCTCATCTGATTCGATCTTGATTAAGATCAATAGCTTCATCCACAACTCGAATCATCTGTTTGCACATAGTTGAGCCTAACTAAATTTACTCAGATGAAGGTCAATCAATTTAAGATATCCATAAAATAATCTGACAACATACACACTCAAAGACAACATAGGCACTCAAAATTAACTTTTAGGAGCTACGCAAGTTAGAAGTTTACTCACCTTAGTTCTCACACGAACAAAGACCACTACAGATCATTGCACTATTGAACTTGCTCTACTACTTGGCCTCGACTTCGAACAACCATGACGATGAATAACGTCAGCCAGAGATAAAACTCGAGAGCTTGAGCGATGGATGAGCGGTGGTGTGGTGCGGCGGGGATGATCGGCAAATGAACTTCACCTAGTTCGGCCGAAGAAGAAGTTGAGATGAACAAGAGAGAGATGGAGCTTTGGTGGCATGCCAAGTGAAGAAGGCAATGAGGAAGTAGAGATTAAGAGGAAAAAAATAGGAGAGGGAGGAAGCGATGGGGTGGTAGTGAGATGTCATGCAAGGGGGGAAGGGGTGCCACCAATTGCTAAGTGGGGGGCATGTGACGCCACTCGTCCCCGGCGCCATGTGTTGCCAATTTTACTAATTGGGTCCTAAATGCACATATTTTTAGCTCTATTGGGGCCGAATTTTGACTACAAGGCATCCCTAATTTCCCAACACTAACATTCAATGTCGTTAGCTAGCACACACAATTTTTGGACCACGATTTTTACCACCAAAATTTTCATTTCAGTCCATTGATCATGTTGGCAAAATTTCAGGTGGTTACGTAGGTAGCTACTCTATGATAGGTTAACATAAAGGGTACAAATGGACCAATCACAAAGAGAAAATGACGAATTGACTAAGATTTAGAATTGACTAAGATTTATAATAAAATAGAATTGACTAAGACTTTAGGGAAGACTCCTATGACTATAAAAAGGGAAGTGGTTCCTCATTTGGCACCACACCAACTCTCTCTCTCTCTCTCTCTCGCCGCCTCGCACTGCTGCCGTCTTCATGCTGCCTCTCGTCTTATTTTCTTTGTTGCATGATATAGGTCACCATAATTTGGGTACTAGGTAAATGGGATTACTAGTTCTAATGCGATAATGTTTGTTATGCTTGTGTTGTGCTGCATTATGTGTGCCGATATATGTGTTATTGCATCACAAATCATGTGGTTGAGCATTGAAAAGGAGTCGGGTATTAAAATGAAGAGTGGACAAGACAAATGACTTCCTCACCAAGTTGAACCGGACTTGGACCGGTTTAGTCCCAAACTAACAAATATCGGGTTTGGCCCTTCGAGCTCAATCTGGGCCTATTCTAGTTGACCCAGACCAACCAACGCCAGTCAAGTCAATCTGGGTCCCACTGGGCCGACTCCACTGGGCTGGATATGTTTGAATGGTCACTCGCTATCTCATGTCCATCCCACATGTTTTCATGATAAGAAATATGATAAATGGACATTCATATGCAAAAAAATATGTATGCATATTAAAATGTGAAATCATTGCTCACTCATTATCAACCAAGGAGCGATAAAAGCCAGAGTTTTTATTACGGGAATTATGAGATCATCAACAAGGCCGCAAGAGGGCCTTTTTTTTGGGAGGGGGGGGGGGCAGGTTGGCCTTATTATGAGATCACGAGTTATCGTTTCCCTTAAAGGTGACAATGCAAACGAGATGTCATCTTTTCCTTAGCAACGTTTAGCTTACGAGAAAGCATTCCCGGTAACAACTACAAGATTACAAGAATGAGCTGATGACTCATAGCCCTAATGAGCAATACAAGCCATATGAGTTATATGATGGAATCAGTGCACGTGCATATTTGATGTATGAATACATGATATTTGTCTTACAATGGATCACATGATAGCTTTGTTTAATAACACTTACACTATTGCATCGGGTACTGGAACAGATATTTCTATTTTAGACCTAGTGATTTCATTTACTAAGCTGCTTGCTTATCCCCTTATTTTTCAAGAAATTGATATGGCTTCGTAGCAACCCCCGATGTTTGATACTTGACCACATGGAATATTCCCAAGAAGAAGTGGTGGATGTAGAAATTGGCGTCGAGTATGTTAGGATTAAAGCTACTATCTGGATAGACATTGGGTTACTAGCCTAGCTACCCCTCAGATTTATTTCACGGCATCAGATGCTAGTCGGAGGTATGCTCATGTGGCCGCCTTTGTGTAACATGGACCATCAGGATTCCAAGGCGGAGCTACGCCTTAAGAAGAGAGCCCAAGTCAATAAGAGACAATAGACTTAGTAACCTAAGGAGGAGCAGAGTAACGGTGATCAAAGTAATTATGTATAGCCAGAGGGAGATTGGTAAATATTGTAAGATATGTGATGTGTATATATAAAACTAAGTGGCTTTGTAAATATCTTGAAAGCTTTTATGTTTGCTAAATTAGTGAGCCTACCCAGTCCTTAGAATAAAGGTTAACAAAAAATAATAAATAAATCAGATAAGAGGTAGAATAGTGGGGTAAAAGACCTAGGACATTACATATTTGTGTAGCTTCTATATTGAACATAATTATTGGGCATTTACATTGTACAAATGGCTACTGAATAGTAAATTACTTTGGATAATAGCACCATATCCCTTTTTTTTGTTTGTCTAATTTAAGCTTTGAACCTTTTTTTTTTACATTTTGTATGTTTAAATTGGGTCTTCTCCTTCTGTCCAGTGACAATGTAGAAATTTTCACCACACATTTAGCTCGAATATTAGCGTATCCATGAATCTGACGTGAAATTGACATATACAATTCTTTCTAAACAACATAGTCTTGGGAACTATTCTTAAGACAATAACAAGATTAGACTATCTACTAAATCCCTAATTTTGTGACAATTTTCCCTATCTTTGATTAGATTTGTCTCAGGTTGTCCCAGTTAGGATATTTTTTGTGGATAAAAATTATTTGGTTAGAGATTTTTTTTAATGGTTTTAATCTTAAAAGAATAGAAGCCCCTTTGCAATAGTTGTTTTTGATTTTCTCATGAATGTGTTAGCTTATTAAGAGAGGTTTAAGTATACTATAATATCGAAATGTGTGGTACGAAGTTTACTTTAGTGTCAAAACTTTCAAAATGATCACTTAAGTGCTAAATTTTTTGAAAAAATCACTTATAGTGCCAACTCAATTTGAGCTAACGTAGCTCGCCAGAAATTCAACGTAGCCTATTTTTTTTTATTAATATTTGAGCTGACTTGGCTCGCTAGAGTGTGACACTAAGTGAGCATTGTTTAAAAAATTTGACATTAATTGATTATTTTGAAAGTTTGCATTAAATGAGCACTGTAAACAAATTTTGGCATTTGTAGTATACTTTTTTTTTTTGGTAAAGGTAAAGTACTAAGATTGACTAATCACAATCGCTACAACCTAAATCGAAGCGCAGGAATTCCAAAAACAACCCTCCACCAGAAACTACACAAATGTAGAGGTGGGTGCAAGGTTGGCGGGCAATATGCGCAAGGGCTAAAAAGGGGGGGGACAAACCCTTGTACACAAAAAGAAGAACCCAACACAAGGCTAGACAACACCGAGCCAGCAACAACCATCAATAGAGCACCGATAGAGAACAACCCCACGAAACCAGGATGCGCCTATTCGGGAGTTGTCTTCGACACCCTTGAATGTCAAAACTTTATCGTGAATAACTTGGCAAGATGTACCTTGAGTGCAGCAACATCGCGACTCTGGTTCCTAAAATGATATTGTTACGCTCCGACCATATCAAGTGGCATTTGTAGTATACTTTAGCCTTAAAAGAATCACTAATACTTCTTCATCGTATGCATGATTTAGTTTTTATCTCTTTACATAAAGGACCCACACACAAAGTGCCAAATCCACGAGTATTCATTGAAAAGGGATATCAAGCATTAAATGTAGTTTTCACGCATTAAAGGGAGAACAAAGTAGAACCTTCTTCTGTACTCTAGAAAATGAATGACTTCGAAAGAGGATGTCACCCATTAAATGTATATATCGCGCATTAAATCTTAGCCTATTAACTAGATGGAATACCAGATCTAACCGTTAAATGATCTATTGCATTTAAATTCTTATCGTCATATAAATAAGAGTGAGAAACTAACAGTGATGGATGTTTTATTTCAACATTTGAAGAATACAAAAAACTGGCAAACAAATAATATACAATCTCACTTTCGCGGCTTTCCTCCTTTGTTTTCTCTTTTCCATTGAGCCTTTTGAATCCACCGGCTTCAACATAAGGCCCATCCCAATAGATCAGTTTGACACAACACTCTTTCCTAAGAAACTCACCCTAGAAGAAAGATCCTATAAAATCTTCGAGATATCTCAAACTCAGTGTGCCAACTTGAATTTGCATCTTCTTTGAGTTCTGGGGGTCAAAAAAGTGTCAGCAAAGCATGGCCCCAACACGCTACAACCTATAACTGCTTTGTTGATGTCACTACAACCGCGTGGAAGTTGCACTCCTCATTCCTTATCACCCTACTAATAAGTATGGGTAATGATGATACTTGACGCAATGTGAAGGATGTACCAATTGCTTTCCTCTAAGGTACAATAACTTCGACAGAATTAAATTGGAAAACATATCGACCCGTAGCTCCTAATGATCCCTCTGTTCGTCTAGAAAAAAATGAACGACAGTTGTATGTATGATGCCAAGGCTTCTCATATGGATATTTTGATGGCTATAGCAAGGGCAGGTTGATTAGACACATTTTTCATTCCGAAACAAAAATAGATCTGTCAAAGATTCCCTAACATTGTGTTTGGTTGTGGGCTAGACAATTATAATTATGGATGGGCCAAGGGGGCTTACGTATTTGGAGTATTCGGATTGGGATTGGCTCACGTCTATCTTTTCACAATGTGGCAAGTGACTAAAGGATTTTGTCCTATTGCTCGGCTTCAATGTACTCCCGGCCAAGACCACATGTACCTCCAGTTTGGGGATGATACATCAATCGGTGGACCTCCTGGGAAGTGATTGCGAGATAATCTAGTTCCTAATGTGTAGAGGTTGCGGACTTGAACAACTACTTATATTGATGAAGTAATTTACAATATATACATAGGGTTTAGGGCTAAAACAATATAAAGACAATTATGCCCTTTAGTATAAACCTAATCTACCAATACTCCCCCTCAAGTTGGTGAATGTAAACATGTCAACAACTTATTCTTAAAATTACAAAATAAATCATGTGTGACTGGTTTCGAGAACAAGTCTGCGAGTTGGGCGTGACTAGAAACATGAAGAGTATGCAAAGTGCCATCTGAATCTTTTCACGAACCAAGTGACAATCAATCTCGATGTGTTTGGTGCGTTGTGAAAGACAGGATTAGTGGCGATGTGGATAGCCACTTTATTATCACAAAAAAGATTAGCAGTGGCAGTGTTGATATGGAGATCTGAGAGAAGCATGTGAATCCATGTGATTTCGCATGCGGCAACCCATAATCCGGTATTCAGCTTCTGCAGAGAAATGGGCAATAGTGGTTTGTTTCTTGGAATGCCATGAAATGGGACAAGAACCAAGAAACATGTAGTAACCAAAAACAGATCGTCGTGATGTAGAACAAGATGCCCAATCAAAATCTGTATAACCATTAAGTTGGAGACTAGAATCGGATGGGAAGAACAAACCAGTTCCAGGACCATGCTTGAGATATCGCACAATGCGAAGGGTGGCATTCCAATGGTCTTCATGAGGAGAGTACATAAATTGACTAAGATATTGCACTACAAAGAGTAAATCTGGACGAGTTATTGTAAGATATAATAATCTACCAATAAGTTGTGATATAAACCCGGATCCTTAAGAGTTGGAGAGGAGTCTGAAAACTGTATATTGGGTTCCATCAGAGGATTAACGAGACGTCCTCCAAGAAAACCAACGTTAGATAAAATATCAAGACCGTATTTCCTTTGTGACAAGAAAATCCCCGACTTGAAACGAGAAACTTCAATGCCCAAGAAGTATTTGAGAGCACCCAAGTCCTTAATACAAATTGTGTGTCAAGAAATTGCTTGAGAAGTTGAATCATAACTTCGTCATTACCCGTAATCACCAAATCATCCACATAAATAAGGACAATGGTCAAGAGAGAGCCACAAACCAATATAAAAAATGAATAGCCAGCCTTGGACTGTTGAAAATCAACATCAAATAGTGTAGAAGAAAATTTAGCAAACCATTGCCTCGATACTTGTTTAAAGCCATAGAGAGATTTCTTAAGGCGCCAGACTAAATCACCCCCCCCCCCCCTTTAGTATGAAAACCCGGTGGAAACTTCATGTAGAACTCTTCATCAAGATCACCATGCAGAAAAGCCTAATCACATCTAATTGATAGAGAGGCCAATGACGAATCGAAGTAAGAGCTAATAAAGTGCGAATAGTTACCATTTTAGCAACGGGTGCAAAGGTGTCATGGTAATCAATTCCCTCTATTTGAGTGTAACCTTTGCAATGAGTCGAGCCTTGTAATGCTCAATGGTGCTATCAAAATTATATTTGATTAGGTAAACCAATTTACATCCAATGGGGTGTTTGTCAAGAGGAAGAGGAATAATTTCCCAAGTGTTATTCTGTTCAAGGGCTTGTATCTTAGAAGATATTGCCTCTCGCCACTTGGAAGATTGACATGTAGCATCATAAGTTTCAAGTTCCTGCTCAGATGATATGAAGGCTAAAAAAGAGTGATGAATGGGTAAAAAAGTGATGAATGGGTGAAAAGCGTGAATATGATAACTTTTGGATATGGGGTAAAGAATGCATGATTCAGTTACCTAGAGTCCGAAGAGAATTGATTGGAGGCCACAACAGCGCAGTGGTAGTCCTAAAGATACCTAGGTGGATGGCGTTGGCGAGGTGGCCGAGGTGCGACTTTGGGTTCAATGAGTAATGGTGCAGCTATGGGTGCAAAAGGTTGAAAAGATGAGGTTGGTACAAAGGACATCATCAAAGGAGATAGTTAGGGGTAAGGAGGGCTGAACCGTGTGATGTCACAGGGACACCAACACCATTCGAAATTCCAACAGTGGGATATGGACAGGGATAGTGTGTTGGTTTTGTGAGGTGACGAGGTTCAAATGTGATGTGGTTGGTGGCGCCAATGTCAATAACCCAAGTATCACAATTAAATGAATTCGAAGATAAGCCGAGAACATTACTTGAGAGGTTGGCTTTGGGATGGTTACCTCTTGCAGCAAGCGCATCAATTACTTATATTGATCATTTGTGAGCGAAGGAGATGACGCCTCAGAAGTATGGTTGGACATATTGTCCACGAGCCGAGAGGAGGTGGATGGTTATCCACGACACTGCTTTTGGTTGGGAGGGAAACCATGAAGTCAATAACACACATCCCGTGTATGTCCCAAAATGCCACAGTGGGTACATCTTTCTCAGCCACGGGACGCGTTCGTCCATTTAGCTAGGTTACCAGATGAAGCGGGACCGCCAAAGGACTTAGGTAGTCCACGGGATGAGGAATTCATGTATGGCCGTGGACCATGATTACCGTGAGTGCTAAGCAAAATGCTAGTCTGATCGGACAGTGGGTGGTCTGGTTGGATATGTTGGTGCGACTCATCTGAAGAACTAGTGTGTATGCTCGTGCAACAATAGGTAATGGATTCATTAGTAAAATCTAACTGATAACATTAGCGTACCTCGAATTGATACCCATGAGAAATTGAAACAAGCGACGATTCTCTTGTTGTGTGGTAATGGTAGAATGAGCCGAACAAGAGCATTGCGGTAATGGATCCAAATTATTCAAGTCGTCCCAGCAGCTTCACAAATTGTTGTAGTACTTAGTCACCGAATCATTATGTTAAGCAAGGGTACATATCTTTTGCTAGAGATGAAAAACCCTAGGACCATTTGACGGTGAAAAACATTCGTGGAGATCAGCCCAGACATCAGCAATTGACTCTATGTAGAGAACCGTTGGTACTAAATCTGGATGGATGAAATTGATAATCTAGGATAGAATCATATTGTTCACACAAATCCAGTATGCATAGGCAGGATCGGTTACAGTTGGTTTTTTTAATTCTCTAGTAACAAACACCATCTTGATCTTGGCAGAAAGGGCAATCTCCATGGCACGAGACCAATTATTGTAATTGTCACCTGTAAGGACCATGCCAACGAGATTAGATCCAAGATTATCAAAATGATGCATAAAATAAGGGCTGTCTGGCCGTTCATGTGCAGAAACGATGGCTATAGAGTTTGGAGTCTCGATTGCCATGGTGACTTGCGACCAGAAGAGCAAGCTCTGATTACAGTTTCAAGAGAACGCAACAAGCGAACTAGAGCAATGAGAATCCAAAGGTCAAAACGAGATATGCAAAGATTTAATTACCAATGAGAGCGAGAGGATTTGTAGGAGCGAGTACGAATTGACATCGTGGAGACGCTCCAAAGAACCGTTGCGATGTCGGCGGCAAGAAGGAATGCCCACGCACGGAGAAGGCCGGAGAAAGAGAGAGATCGTGCCGAAAAACGGCACCTTTGGATGTGAGAGATGGCTTTCAAGGATGACACTCTGATACCATGTAGAGGTTGGGCGGACGTCAAATAACTACTTACATTGATAAAGTAATTTACAATATATACATAAGGTTTAGGCTAAAACAATACAAAAACATTATGCCCTTTAGTATAAACCTAATCTACCATATAATGTGACCCGATATCCAGTAACACTCCCGGATATTAGTGTCCGTGGAAAGCGCCTTCATTTATATCGGGCACTTTTTTGGGGAGACCCGGACGCATACAGGTGGATTTGTTTTCGAAATCGGAATGCCGTACACTGTTCTTGTTCAGACAGCCTATGCTGCTGTAAAAGCGGAACTGCTCCGATATTTCTCCGATAAGTATGGTTGCACCCTAGGCCTCCTCAACCCGGCAGATTGGAATTGTGCTATCACTGGCCACATAGTAATTATACGTTCCATCTGGTAAGGGCCAATCTTTTTTCTCAAGGCAAGACAAATTTTCAGTTCTTCGAAGGAGAATTTTTGCTGGCAAATGATCCCTATAAGTGACAACGGCATCAACATATTTGGAGCGCACAACAGGCAAATTATCGGTTCTTGTTTGATTTTGGAGAGCACACAAATTATCTTTTGTATCTGAAGTGTGTGAATCTTGAACGCTAGAGAGAAGGAAATAGCAAGTTAGGTCCTCCGTGTAGTTTCGTTTTTGAGTATGCTGATAACTTATCTAAAAAAATATTTTCTTGATTTACATGGGTTTGTGAAAATAGATTAATGGAGTTTAAAAATCGATAACTTCAGAGTCGAGCTCAATTTAGGATTACAGCGGTACAGTGGTCTTCTCCCTAAACTCTCACCCTTTGAAGAAAGATACGCAGGAGCTCGTGTCCGTCAACTCGTGTTTTCTGACTTCACAATCAACCACGATCAGGTTGAGTTCGCGTAATTGGCTACATGAACAATAGATTAGCATCCTACAACGCCTTTGGTACCACAACTCTTTGATTAATCCTTAATTCCCGATTATCGTGCATTTTATAATTCATCTAAAAATATTTGAAAAATCGAATATTGTTAGCATGCAATCGCATGAAAATATTACATCATCTTGCACACCGAAGGGATAGCTTCGCGTGATATATTTTTCGAAACATGCTTTGCATGACCTTATGGTATGCGAACAATGTCATACGCGAATCGAGAACAACATGGGCGACATGCAGTAGTCAAATATGACATGTTAATGACATAGAAATAAGATACCGTGGTTTTAGAATGACACGTGATGATTGAACATGACATGCGCAATGACATGAAATCAAATACTATACGTGAGATTGACATGCAATACCAATATGACATCCACGTATGACATGAAACGAAGTGGAACTTGAGCGTGTCATGTGTAAATGACATGTATTACGACAGGGCAAATTAATTTCTACTTGTGCGGATGACATGTGAGATAGAGATGGCAAATTACGAGTGCGTCTCTGCGTGAATCACGTGCATTATATAGCATGACGTATGATACTGTGGTGGCATGGACGATGACATACTGAGACGTGAAAGACATAACAGTTAAATATAACATGTACAAACTACATGCGAAATGGTGCTCAATCTTCTTCCGTCAGTGAGGATTGCATGCAGAGCGTGGGGAAAAGGAAAGGAAAAAAAAAAGCAGGAGAGATAGGGAGCAAGCAAGGCGAGAAGGGGGGAGCCGCGGAAGGGCAAGCTCCTTGAGAGAAATGGGAGCAATCGAGGGACGGGCGCGCGAGGCAGAGGAGCAAGGAAGAGGAAGAACACAAGGAAAGAGGGAACACACGAAGAAGCCCTTATCGACGGTAAAAGACCGTTAGGATTGGGGTTACATTTATTTTTGGCCAGCGAAAGAAAAAGGGGATGAAGTGGAGAAAAAGGTACACTAGAAGGCCAAAAGACGGGCCACAGAATATACATCGCAAAATTTATTTTTTGGACATCGCGGGGGCAAGCAAGGGGGGAGCTCGAAAGACCCGACTCGGAACGAGGGCGAGAACGGAGAATACCGCGGAGCTGAGCTCGGAGCAATGATCCGGGAGGCATCGGATGGGAGCAATATCTGACTAGCTTGCACATCGTTATAAACCAGCTGGGCAGCATGGCCTGCGCGGGCATTAAGGCCTGCGGCGATTAACGTGAGGGGTTAAAAAAAACTCAAAGATATAGGCCCAATCGAGCAAGAGGGGACCCTGGGGCGTGGGCAAATCAAAGGATTTCATAACACCCAGACGGATAACATTAATCTGAACGACCAAGCAAACAACAATATGCATAGAGAGATCCCGAGCCGAAGGAATAAGGTAACGCTTCAAATACATTAACATGGGTACCAAAACTCAAGACATTGGTTCAGAAATCTGATGCTTATCTGCATTAAGGGAGCATAATGTGCGTGGATGATGGATGACCTCTTCTAACTCTGAAGAAGGGAACATGAGAAACAGATAATCCGCACACCTGATCTGCATGCACCCAAAGAAGTAGGCTTTGACTGGCTGCCGGCTGCCTTCAGCTATTTGACCGCACCCATCAAAATACAAGTGATGGGTTTATCGCCTCACTGATGCTCTGTTTGATCTCTAATATGGAATTGTCTGCTTACTCGATTGTTTCACTGACTAACAAGGCCTCTAGCCAGTTTTGTGCTGTCGCCGGTTAGTTGTGTAGTTCACTAGCCATGAAGCAGCCGATTTCAGAATACGAAGTTCACCAGCCAGTAGTTCACATGCCATTGACCTGCGGATGCCATCTGTTTTGCTTGCAGGACAACCAATAGGCTTCATTAACTGTGCAAATAACCACAAAGATTGTCACCATATGCACATTGACGAGAAATAACAGTACTTATAAAATTCTGACCGACTATTGAGCTTCTATGGTTACTCTCAAGCACTTAAAGTTTGAGAATTTTATCATGGAAGGGATAATGATAATTAACCCTCGTGTATAGCGGACCCTAACAGTCCCACATTACAAGGTCTGGGGAGAGTCTATGAATAACTCAAGCTTGAAGTTCAGAGAAGCCCTTTAAATGGGTAGACTCTAGAGGGCTTACAATTGCATTTGAGTCTCTCTGCAAGTAATTCACCATGGTACAAATTATTCCCTTGCCAAGACAGAATCCTTCGAGACATATTAAAGCAGTTACCTATAACCTGGACTAAGAAGCTATATCACTTGCTCATATCATGTTCCAACATAGCAAATTTACTGAAATCCTCCAAATCAAGTATCGAACTTTAAGTAATTTGCTTGGCCCAGCTAAAATTGCATGGTCGAGCAAGAATAGTGTGAGAGCCTAAGCATATTGATATCAGACATGCATGCTCACTTCGTTTGCATTGTATTGGTCAATCAATTTAGTGATATGTGATAGCAACAACTGATGTGCTTGTATCTCCCTGTTGACATTCTTCAAAGGACGTCGACCTAGCCGGCCATCATTTTGGGTGGCTTCCTCCTCCATACCATTCAGCTCTGCAAATCAACCTATCAGAGTACATTCAACTATCTGACCCCCCCCCCCCCAAAAAAAAAAAAAGGGTACATTCAACTACAGCAGGTGTCTGGTTCAGAGTAAAGTTGGTTCTGCAGAATACAGAGAAAAATATGCTTGACATACCTTCAAGAGAGATGCAAGATAGCACACGGGCAGTGGCACGAAGTGATTGTGGAATCCCAGTGCCTTTTCCTGTAGCAGATCTCACTTCCCTAAAAGATAACAAATCATCAATAGATTCAAGCCTATAACACAATAACGACATTGTCATTGCTTAATATTTATGTAAGATCCCCTGCTTATGCAAATCTAAGAAGTGACAGAAATATTCACATGATTTAATTACAACAAAGAAGTTCTCGTCTCTTAAAAGGTGAAGGCTTTAAGTCATAGCACCTTAGCAACTCTACCTTTGAGAACTAGTCAGGGTCACAGGTGCTAATGGTTTATGGTGTTTTATCAGTCAACAGCATTTCTCTTCGAAGCTACATAAGAAGCCGCGGAGATTTTACTATGGGTATGAACAATCAAAAAGACCTGGACGACAATGAGAAAAGTGATGATGATCATCTTAGCCTTACCAGGCAGTTGCAAGAACTTAGAGATAGCAGAAGCAATTTCATGGGAGTCAAAACTTATCCCAACTTTCTCATTCAATGAACCATCCCAACTAAGAGAAAAGTGTTTGTAACTAATGAGTGTCACACAACAACCACAAAAGGAGAGTTGGTTCTCCGAAACCTTAAGCACCCAGATCCATAACTTTAGTTGAACATACTATACGAAAGATACCAATTGATAGTCTCAAATCAATGGCATCTGATATATGGAAAATAAAGCATCAATACCAACTTGATTGTAAAGAATCTGCAGAACACTTGGAGATCCCAATTTGCGAGTTATCTGCAAGCAATGTCTTTGCAGAAGGTACAGCTTCATTTTGTACAGAGGATCTTGAAGAGGAACATTCATTTTGATCTGAACCTGAAAGCAGCCAATATTTGTGAGAAGCATTCATCATGCCAAAACGAATGTGCGGTGCAGTAGTTAATGAGAATGTGATGAAAATACTTTCTACACTCGAATATGCTCCCAGTGCTTTCTTTCTAGTTGTTTGTTTGTCAGGGTCTCCTGTCATGAAAATCTATATACAATAAAGTTGACAAGTACTGGAGTCAAATTTTCAGCTCCAACCTTCACAATGTATCTATAAGACAGCAGATTCCTGGAAAATGCAGTTTGTGAAATTTCTAGGGATACATATGAAAAAGAATGGCATGGCTGACTTTTACTTTCACATTGGGAAATGTAGTAGAATTTAATTTCAAGGCAAAATGTCAAGAGTGAACAATTTGTCAAGAACGGTCATATCAGCCCAGTCGTTAAGCATACTTGAAGGAAATTGTCCATTTCCAAAGTGATAATCACATATAACACGGTGAAAAAAGTAGTGTATTGAAATTGAAAAGTTTCAATGTTAGTTAACAAGTGCCTAAGGACACTCCCCAACTAAATCCCATTTATAAACGTCATATGGCTAAATTCAGCAGGAAAAACAAATCCCACTCATGAAGATAACTGTAGGCCTCAATATTTAACCTAGCAAGCCACAATCCAAGATTCTGGTCCCAAAGAAATCTTGGAAGTCAGAACCATCAGTATACAAAAAAATCACATATCTGAAGAACAAACATATCATTTAAGGAGGAAATTATTCTCACAAAGACTATCTAAGACAAACTGTGCAATGTCACCCTCACCGAGGATGTATATCTCATCCAAAGGGATGAGCACTCATTGCCAGTATGTTCATCCACCAAAATACAAGGCTTTGAGAACATGATCGACAAAAGAATGTCACATACGCAAATGATAATTCCACTAAATTAAACTAAGCCACTGCTCCTATAATCAAATTCCAAATCACATATAACTAGTACTAAACATGCACCAATGTACAAAACATGGAACAGTGTACATTTGTTTAATTAGAATCTAAAAGCTGACCTCATCATGAACGTTATGCGGAAGGGTAAACCCGAAATCCAACAATAAGATAGCATTTGAAAACTTCCCATATGATATTAGTACCTGTAAACAAATGTCAAGGTTCCTCATGATACAAACATATCAAAAGTGGACTACTAGAGATGTGATGGGTTTGCAGCCATGTTTTGTTATTAATTATTTTCTCATGTCCTCAACCAAACAAGAGCAAAATCTCATACATAATCACGAAAACCTGAAACATGATCACAAAAAAAAAAAAAATTAACATACTAATTTGAGACATTAAGGGCCTGCATGGTAACCATTCTGATTCTCTGATTCTGTTCTCTGGAATAGTAAAGAATGATAATCATGTTTGGTAACACAAATAATTCTGATTCTGATTCTGTTCCAAGAATCGAGTTTTTGGAGAATCAGAATTACTTTTAGAGCAAAATCCAGAACAAAAAAAAGTTGGTTCTGAAATTATAATCACTTTTGAGAATCACAAAAACAGAATGAAATCTCACATCTCTCACTTTTTCCTTTTAGTTCTCTCGTCACTTTTCTCTCAACCTAATAAAAATAAAAATAAAAAATTCGAAAAAAAATTGAAATTTTTAAAAAAAATCACAAAAATTTTAGGAAATTCCTAAAAATAGAAGAAGCTTAGATGAGACTAGTTTGACCTCATTTTCATAATTTTGGACCTAAATTTCCTAGATTTCCTAGATTCACTCTTCTACAAAAAATATTGCAGAAGATGAGGACATCCAATGTGTGGATGGTAACATATATACTCGTAGTTGTGCGTCACAAAATGTGACCATCTGCACGTGAAGCTGAGCCAAACACCCACTTGGATTTAGGATAGAAGTTGCAAAATGATAGTGAAGGACTTGTATTTCGTATCAAGAAAGATAATTTGGTTTTTTTTCAATGATAATTTGATTGTTCAACTGCTATGTTTGTATGTATTTGGACAACGCAACATTTAAAGAAAAAAATGAGTCCTTAATATGGAAACATGTCCCATGCTTAATCGAACTTCAAATGTCATGTATTAAAATTTGTGTTTCATTTATTATGACATGCTAAAAAAAATAAATGTATTTTAAATTTTTTTAGTGTGCATTGGAAATTAGTCTTCAATTTAGAATAAAATTTTACAAAGTAATTACATAATTATTTGACTTAAATGAAAAAAATTAAGAAGAGCAACAGTTTTTCAAAACAGAAATTTGTGCAGTTATCAAACGCGTTTCCAGTTCTTTAAAACTCATTCAGGAACAGAATCAGAAAAAGTCATTTTAATCAAAATCAGTTTTTGGAACAGAATGGTTACCATATAGGCCCTAAACTTCAGGATTTTCATAAATATCAACTTAACATTTCGATGAGCGAATTACATTCTTTCCCTGCTTGGAGAAAAAGAAACATCCTGTGGAGAAGAGACTTATAAAATCATTTAGAACAATCTTTTAAGAAGAGGAATCCGAACATAGTGCACGCAAAATCTGTTGATAATGTGGTGTGTATTATTCCTTGTGATGGTTTAAGATTGAAACTTTGTGAATTATTGGCGAGAAAGCGATTGCAGCTACTTTTTAACTGTTTTAAATATCATAGAACATTTCATTAATGCACATTGATTAGAAACGAAAGAGATATAGTTTAACTGTGAAAACGAAGACCAGAAGTATCAACCGCCAATAGAATTGCAAATGAGGGCAAGTATAGATGCCATTTGGAACTGGTGTAATTACAGTTGTTGCCTACAAATATTATTGACCAAACAACCTTGCATCCTTTGGTGTGAGATGTTAAGAATGTACCTCCGGAAGTAAAATTTTCTTTGCTCAAAACTTTCCCAAAGATATTGTCATCTTGTGTTTTACTAATTTGCTGCAGTTTCTTGCTAATAAAGAAAACAGGTGAGAGTCCTCTTAGATTGACTATAGAAGCTGTAACCTAAAAATAGAGCTTGTACTTCCACTAGAAAGGAAGATGGTCAATGCAATCCGTTCAAAGAACAGAACTCAAGCAAGAAACTTAGTACCTAATGAAGAATGTCATGAAAGATGCTCCAGTAGAAGTTTGAGAACATATTCACAAATAGTTAAAATCCTCGTCATTGCAGCATCAAGCTATATGGTCTTAAATACAGATGATCATTTGCAATAATCCATCTCATGTACAGAAGCATGCCTTAAAAGAGAACGAAGATCCAAAAAAAAGAGGAGAGTATCTTGAAAATTGAGGCCCAACCTGTTCACCAGCAGCATAATTGCGATCAGCAATCACCTGAAATTTTTTCTCTTATAAGGATTTTTAAGCTTATAAGGTATATAGTACACTCAGCTTCAACAGGAAAAGCTTTTTCTTTGGACCAATAAAACCATCATCAATTGTGCAAGAAAAGAACGAACAAATCAAATATTAGGCATAAGGAGAAGTGGTAGACGTGGTGCTAGAGGAGATTACCTCTGAAAATTGTTTTGTTCATCCCTCGACAAAACTGCTTTTGCAAGCCCATCATGGTTTAGAAAATCTGCAAAAGGAATCTACCAGAAGATTATTCAATTTTTGTATAGACATTAGCAAGAGAAGTGGTTTGTATATCTTATACTAGTAATCTTTACCAGAGAATAGCCCTTGCTGCTTTCCCATGCGCGAGATTCCACTGTCATAACAATTTGTGCTCGTGAGGAAACATTAGAAGTTGTACAGTTAAACCACGGTGTAAATACAGGTGGTAAACAAAAGGCAGTCAAAAGCCTGCAGTGACTCCTATGGAACATACATTCAAGATATCAAACTGCAGAAAACGTATGAACAAAAAGTTACTGTCTTAAATTCAGGGAAGGCACCATTGCGACAGTGTTCTATAGTACCACACAAATACAATAAGGGAAATGGCCCGAAAAAAAAAGAGGGGGGGGGGGGGTGTTAGGTAAACTGGTAGCATGTTCTTCCAGTTTCATGCACTTAAAGAAGCAACATGAAGAAAATCGCAAGAAGGTCCCAAAACAGTACATTACTTCAACACCTAAGAATATGTGTAACCTCATAGGAATGCGAACTTGGAAGTTGAAAACCCAATTGAGGTTAAAATGAGCAAGGGGGAGATAAGTCTTTAGAAAGAGTCTGTTCATGCAAAATGAGCAGAAGTTGGTTCCTCATGCAGTGGGAGAGTACTATGACGTCTAAAAAAGTTTCGTACCTAAAGCACGTGCATGCAGGAAATCTTCGAATTTCATGTCCTTGTAAACTTCTGGGAAGTGATGATCAAGAGCCTGAAATTATTTGCAGTGGCACGTCAAAATTACTTTCTTGAGGCAACATAAGGTCATTGCATGTAACATCAAGCTGATGACTGGACATGGCAAAGGAAATAAACAGGGTGATGTACATTGGAGGTGTTCTACCTTGGGGAGTTTCCATTTCATATGAATACTTAATTTAACTGTTTAACTCGGATACACCAACTAGTAAATCTAACTATCTAACAATGTGTCTATTGGAGAATGCATGTTTGATGAACACAACACAAGAAATTATCCACTTTGAAGACCATTCTATGGATTAGTCCTTTAGTCGTTTATAGCCTCTGGAATAGCCTGGAAAAACCAATTCCATCCACATCAACATCACCTTTATCCCAAACAAAAACGAGTTCCATCCAATTACAACAAATTTCAAATTACTCAAAATGAGCTTCCATCCAGAACCTGATACAAACTTGGATCATTTCCATTGAATTGAATGAGTTGGTGTGGGGAAAGAGAATGTGGAAGATAAGAAGCTTGAGCAAACGAAGACAACCCCTTTTCGACTAGGATACTATCTCCCACTATATCTTCTTTGCTGTTTTCCTCTTTGTCATGGCTGAGAAGGCGATGTTGATAATGTTTGTTTCTCAAATTAGACAAACTTCCACAATGTGCAAGGTTTAGCCCGTCTAATCTTTGTCCTGTATCAACCCCTAGAGTAATTATTGATTCGACCATATTTCTTCCTCTCTTCATCATCCTATATTACTCAAACATACCATTGTGTTCTATTCACCAAAGGCTACCTAAAATTAACTGATTAGGTTTCACTAGCGCAGTGCCAGACTCAAAGCAATGCTACCTGATAGACATTTATTAATCTTATACATATCAACAGCACAACACTAAAAGATAATCCTGTTGCTGGCACAGCATCTTGAAGCTGAAGCCATTTTATACTGATGAAACCACCATATAGGATCATTCTGAATATGATCCTTATAACAGTTATCTAGTGAGTGTAGCTATAGTCGCATGCTACACATGCCATAGTGTATTTGTTCCTAGTCATATATGAATAGCCAAATGAGATTGCCTCGACAATAAGAGTAATATTGCTGGGGGACGAAACCAGATACTTACATTCCTAAGTACTGAAAATTCCCTCTCCATTCCAACTCTCTTGTCGATGGTTCTTTGATAGACCAAGCTTTCTTTAATCATCGTAACTCCTCATCGCTCCAGAATACCTGGAGCCATTTTGTAGCCATGTTCAAAATCCACACCAACCTTCCTGTATGCTGTATGCTTATTGAAAACTGAAGCACCAACTGCATTTGAAGGCATAGTAAGTGACGAAATGCTTGGAGAGTTGAAAATAAGCGTAGATCCGGAGATTCTTTCCTTTTATGCCTAGTGGTGTTCCAAAGTACCCGTTTGAAGTCCTAAAGAGGAAGATGCCTCTACGGCCTTAAGTGTAGTAGAGTATTACAAGGCTTCAAACACACATAGATACTGCCAAATTATCAATCCTGAGATTAGAATAGATTGCAGTACATCTTACTTTTGTAGCACAGTTCCTAAATATTCGTTGTTTTCCTAATCTTGATTTCTGACCTATACCTCAATATACATATATATGGCAATCACGCACTAATAAATTTTCAGACTCCGAAACTTGTTACCATTTCCCATGATAATTATGTTCCATACAGATTCCCCTTGTTCCATACAGATTCCCCTTGAACTAATGAAGCCTCCACAGAAAACTAAATTTTACTCTACCTCATTGTCCGAAAGATAAATCTAGCTAGTGAATCTTGTTGCAAGGGATGCAATTTATGGCAAGATGACTTATGCTTAAGATTCAACTGCATTACTATTGTTTGGATATTTAAAATCCCAACTATATTAGAAATGAGAATTCATCATAATATAGTTATTGTATTATTATCGTTTGCCAATATGCTACAACTACAAGAAGGAAAATAGAAGATAGAAATTTATTACTCTTCATTGACTATACAAGCAGCAATGAAATGCCAATCCTACCCAACCATATGAGGACCTCCACCTTTCTCAATGAAGTTAATTTCAAAAATACCCGATGTATTTAACTTTCCCAAGACTATACACATGCAGCATGGATAAAATAGGAAGAACAAATTTTGAAACAGAGTGTAAGAACATTTAGTAACACATTCAGACCGTGCTATGCATCTCCTCGGGCTGAGGAAGACATCTTATATAGGAGCCATTTGGAATCCTGTTAAAATAAGGAAGAACTGATCAACTGCGGCTGCAATGTGCAAAGAATACACAGCACTGCTGTACAGTGGAAGTTTAGGAAAACAGAAGGAGCTACAACAGCATTACCTGACCCATTTTCTGTTCTTTCAGGACGAAGGCAGCAAGTTTAGCTACATTTCCTACTTTAAGGACCTAATATCAGGAGAAGATCATCTGATGATATTTCCTGTAAATTTAAGGCAGAGAAGTCAACTTAAGTATGGTTCTCTCAATCATTCTATCCTTTACTGGAACCTAGAACAATAACTTACAACGTTGAAAGGGACATTCCAAATGCTGTCCCCTGCTCTTATCGCCTTTGAAGCAAACAGGGACCTGCATCGATAAGCATGCTTAAAGTCCAGCATAGTGAAGAGTAAAGGAAAGGAGCTAGTAGGATAATCTCTCTTTCATACACACAGACACTCGAGAAAGGCTTATTTCTCAAATCTATTTTTATTCCTTTCTCTCAAGAAGCACAATGTTATAGAAACTGACATGTTAATTTCTTTCACGTTTGTGCTGAACAGAGCAGATGTTAGAAAAGGGTGAGATGATTGCAGATTACAACTAGGAGTAGGATGATAATCCACGTAAAACCAAACTTGAAACTTAAGACAAACTCAAGTACATCATCAAAAACTTGAATTGTCCCAAACGTGAAATTCTAGGTAGCAGGATTCAAATTCGACGTCACACTCAATCCTAGACAAAGTTCATAAAGCTTTGCAGCTGCTAATTCGAGCTCAAACAACGCATGTGCACTTCAGACAACAAGACTATGGCAAACAATGTAGCGGAATCGACTCCTGAATCGACTCCTAACCCTACATCATCCGACAGTCAAAACATGAAAAGGTGAAAAGGAAATGCAGCCGCCGAACGACCTTCCGTAGACGGATTTCCCGACCGAAGGAACGAAGAGATCTCAACGCCCGCTGTCCGCTCCAACCACGGCAAGAAATCGCCGCACTCCTCGTCCACGCCCGCGAGACCTGTCACACCGACGTAAGCTCGGATTCCAAGCGTGAACGACGAGGAAGTGGTGTCGAAACGAACTGAGGTAGAGAGAGGACAGATTGAGCATCGGAGGTCGACGCAGAGACGACGAGTCGCGGGGAGGACGGTCGCGGAAAACGACCCGAGAGCTTCGGGAGTTGATAGGGACGGAACATTGATCGTTGCGGAAGTGAAGGCGCAACGGAAGTGAGGATTCGCACGTTAAAACCCAGAACCCATGGAAACAGCGATGTTTGGATAGTCCGAATCATCGCATACCGCCCGGCTCAATTTGGACATACTATGCCGGAAATATGGTATTTTTCATAGTTCGGGTATGTGAAGAGAGCCGCAGCTATCACTGGAAACTAATATCTTTTAAAATAATTAACTAATAAAAAATTAAATATTTTCTTAAAAATAATCGTTTGTATCGTTTAAATATAAATTAATAAAAATAATTTACCTAATATCTAACCTGTTTAATTTAGAAAATTCCTTTTCCCCTCAAACCAGATAAAAAGGAAAAACTCGTAGGCGCCTATTATTGCTCCTCCCAAACAAATGCACCATGATGGTGTCCATGGACCTAACACGCTTTGCCCGAGCTTTGCGACTCTCACCACCATCCTATCAATCCCGAAACTCATCCTCTTCCTCTCCATGGCTCACTCCCACCCTCCGTTCATCCACTTCTACACTTTGAACCGCATCGTCATTGGCGATAGATACTAGTCCGTTCGATTATACCGACAATAATTGAAGACCCAATTGAACATTTGCAATGTCCAAGATTCTTAATATTTATGTTTTTTAATTTGTTATTTTGTTTGTGCACATGATAAGTCTCGTCATCAACTTCCTACAGGCCAATAGCGGGCTTTTACAAAAAATGGGTCCAATTTTTTTTTTTTTCTGATTTGGGGTCTCAATTTAATTTTATTTACCATTTGGGGTCCGTTTGGCAGGTGGAATGCCGGACGGACCTAGTTCAGCACCAGGGTGGTGGACACCCCTCCCCCCCCCTCCAATTCGGTAAAGTGTCCGAACTAGCGAGGGCCCTCCACCCCTTTTTTCCAGCCCTCTCCCCCCCTTCTTTTCCCGGTACTGGTTAAGTCCAGGCGTCAATTCGCACTAACTCCCCTCCTTTTCCCGCACCTGGCGCAAAAAAGCTGGCCGAACGAACAGGATTCCTCTTGCGCCACGGCGTGATTCTTCATGTGAAAATCTTTCATAAAGTTCTTTCAAGTGTCCTCTTATAAGGGATACTTGTAGATCTTTCTCTGAAAAACCTCCCCTAAAAACCTTTAAACAAGGAGAAACAGAAAAGCATTGAAAAAATAGAGAGAACGAGTGAGAAATTTTTGGAGGTTCCACTCGTCGTATTTTCGCGTGTCGTATCCGTAGTCCATTAATTTTCGTCAATATTTTTTTTTTTTCCTCACCACGGAACCATGTAATATTGTTCACTTTAAGATCTGTTTTTCTTTACCTTTACGTTTTTTGTTTCGTTGCATGTAATGATGAATTTTTTGTACACGGACAGAAAGTTGAGAAAGTCCAAAGGATGTGTTTGTTTCAGGGAAAGCGTTTTTCCGGAATTCACTTTTCACAGAAAAATGATTGGTACAGGAAATCATTTTTTCGAAACGATTTGTTTTCCCTTGTTTGGTGACATGTGATGAAAATATTTTTTCTTGGCGTTTGATTTGCACTTGGAAAAATGACTTCACTTTATAATAGAAAAAGAATTTGAATTTTTAAAATATATATTTTATTTTTAAATTCTATTATATATATTTTATTTTTTTGTTTTATTTTTTTTTTCTTCGTCTTCTTCTTGCGACTTTTCTTCCATGCTGCCTTCTTACGACTTCTTCTTCCCTTCTGCAAATTTGAGATTTCTTCTTTCTTCTTCCTCTGCATGCCGTTGACATGGACGAGCTCGTCGTTTGGTGGAGGGCAGCTCGAGCTCGCTCGATCGGTCGGAGGCAGTCGGTAAGACCTCGAGCCCGGCTAGATCTAGTGAGCTCGAGGCTGCCAGATCTGTCCGAGGCCTTCCCCCCCCCACCCCCCCCCCCCCAGATCTGCGAAGGCAACAGGCCGATT
>JAGVVM010005249.1:0-35418 GCA_019149425.1 Psidium friedrichsthalianum
AAAAATATTGATTTTCAGCTCGTGAACCATCCCGTTCAGAGCCCTTGATCAGCCACGGTTTGGACGAAATCCATCGGAAATCCGTCGTCCCTTTTCGGTCTCGCGCCGTGTGCCGCCGTTTCCACCTCTTTCTCAGCTCTGTTTCAGCCTCGATTAGGTAAGTTTAAACCTCTATTTCTCGATTAGAATATTATACATGCCATGGACTAGCTCTAGGGTCCGATTCGAGGTAAATCGGTTTAAGGAAAATTGCCGGAATTGGCGTATTTGCGCAAACATTAAATTCTGTGGGGCTGTGAATATTTTGTGAATTGGTTACGGCGAGTTTCCTCGGCCGTCGTGTAGTCAACCATTCGACCGTACAGGTATAATAGGGATGTCGCGTGGCTCGTGGGGTTCGGTCGTGACAAATAATGGGGGAGAATATACATCAAATGAGTTTTATACAAGTATCTGTAAGATTGCAAGATATGTAAATAGCTTCCCTGCTCGAATACGCCACAATAAAATGGAGTTGTCGAAAGAAAAGAATCGGCATTTGGTAAGACCTGTAGAAGTATGTTACATGCGAAGACCAATTTGTAAACCGAGATCTACCCACCACTCTACTCAAGAGCACAATAGCACAATAATAATCAACAGGTGTACGTATCCATGTCAATAGGGCAATCAACATATTATGTAAGTTTCTGTGAAATAATGTAATTTGTGTGTTGTATATAAATGACTAAAACACATGTGCAATGAATAAAAAATAGTTGCCATGAAATGAGAAAAACCCCTAATTGATTTTGAAGTTGACAAAATAATTTATTTCTCTAATAACTGAGTTAATACAATGAAATACTTATTTTGCAGGCTATCTTAAAGCACATTCAATTATTAAGAAATAGTTACACATGATTGAATTTGTTAGAAAAGGCTCAAAAGTTGTGTCAAGGAGCTTAGCTGTTGCTGCAAAGCTCAGGCTCTTAGGGAGTACTTTAGAGTGATATCAGATTATCATTTGGTATTTTCAAGATAATATATCTAAGATACTGTATTATCAAAACGACTAGCAAATTAAGTGGAATTCATTCTTGAATATTATCAATCACGATAATCATTCAAGAGCATGCAATAAGGAAGAAGAGCATGATTTACCAAATGAAGAATTCTATCTTTGGAAAACTTAGATCATAATTACATCGGGTGATCTGATCTAATGGGAGATTATAATTTCAATCTCAACGACTACAAAATCCTTGTCTATAAGCTCATCCAATGAGAAGCTTGGAGAGTAATCCTCTGGAGACTTTACAATGGCTAGTTTGAAGTGGATAAGTATAAAAGGAGACTTCAGACTGAAGAGAAAGAGAGTGTGGAATCTATAATTATGAAGTTTAAGAAAGCTTCAACATGTTTCATATATTCTTGATCCAAACACTGTAAACTTAGAGGTTTATATCCAAGTGAGAGTATTAGGCGAGAAGTCTATTAGCTTAAAATCGTCACCGACTTGTAACCTTTGAGCTATTTACCAATGGAATTTAGCTAATTGGTTATTGAGTTGTGCATGGTCCGGGCCGGTCCGGTCATGACATTGAATCGGGATCGAACCGGTAGCCTTGGTCCCCAAATTTTCAGGACCAGGACTAGACCGAGACCATACCGGACCAAGACCGTAGTCCGGTTCGGTCCGGGTCTGGTCCCAGTGAGACCGCTAATATTGCTTCTTATAGAACATGGATAACAAAAACCTCAATCGATCATTAATTTTCTCCAACCTAGGTAATACTTTTGCACATAAGTATCTATGTCAACATAACTAAGGTCCATAGTGCCACATCATGGGGAAAAATGAGGAAGAAACGAAGAAAAAGGGTGAAGGGGTTGAAAGAAAAAAGTATGACTATAACTGCATGATAGTGCAGGAGGCAAAGTATGTTCACTTTCTTTTTCAATATCCTCAGGAAATAGAGTTGTGCTAATATTTATAATTCTTTTTTCTAATTATATATATTTACACAATTATATATATTATGACGGTTTGGTTTGACGATTTGGTCCCTGGTCCTTGGGGATGGATTGAGGATCGGATCGCCCAATCACCGGTCCATTTATTGGGACTAGGGACCGGACCACCCCCTCAAGGACTGAACCAACCCGGTCGGTCCAGTTCGGTCTGGGTCAATTCAGGCTAGTCCAGTTCAGTTTGCACACCCTAGCTATGAGCGTAAAAAAATGGACGTAGGCTTGAACAGAGTTGAACTACTATAAACTTTATGTGCAAAATTCTCTACCCCTTAATCTCTTATGTATTATTTGTGATAGTTGAATTGTGTGTAGTCAGACTCTAAAGTTATCTCAGCATTTATTTTTGATCATGCTCTCAATTAACCTTTGAACTTGTTTGTTTTAATTCCGCGACATTTTAGAACAAGTTTTTTGTGATCACCTATTCACCTACTTTAGGTGATAATGCTAGCTCCAAACAATTGGTGTAACATCCTGAATTTCAGAGGTTTATAAATTGAAATAAGTTGGATTTTGGGATTAGAAATATAATGTTGGACGTCGCCTTGAAAGGCTCGAAAATTAGCCGATTGTTTCGGAGTGCCGAGAAGAAAGACAAAATATTGAAAGTGACTGAATTGTCCCTAGTTTCATGCTAGAATTCTTGCTAGAGGGTGTTAGTAATTTTAGCGAGACTAGAAAATTTGTTCGGTGGCATTTCGAGTTATTTTCCAATCGCGATTAAGCCAAATCAGCACCGATTGAGCCCCTACCGTCCTGAAATTTCACAAATTCGAGAAATGTCTCTTCGGTCATCTTTTTGACCAAGTTGAAAGTTTTGATCGAAAATAATTGAAGCCCAAGTTTTATCAGTCCAAATTTCACTGATAGTCCAAAATCAGTCGATTCGTTCAGCTTTAAGTCGCTTTCGGTGAATAGTAACCAGCAATAATTATCCTTAAGATATTTATTGGTCAAACCACTCTCTCTCCTCCATAATTTCCAGCAGATTCTCTCTCTTCTCTCTCTCTCTCTCTCTCTCTCTCTCTCCAAATTTCGAATTTCTCTCTCTCTCCTGCTGGTTCCAATTTTCTGCTGCCAACTTACTTCAACTGGCCGTCGACGGAAATCCAACCTTTGGATCATTGCGATTTTTGGGTATGTTGTAGTTCAATGTCTTGTGGTTCTATTCCAACGTGAATCACCTCGATCCGGTCATTTGCCTTTCGAATCTGCTTCGAAATTTCGGTCGACGAATCTATTTTTGATTTCCAGATTTTGGATTTGGTTCCCGTTGATATATATCAACCCCGGCTGTCCTGAGAACCCATATTCATGTCATAATCTTGTTTTTTCAGCTCGATTTGGTCCTGTTTTAGCCCTTGAACAGCCTTAGTTTCCTTGGGTTTTTGCCGGATTCCGCGCCGCCACCGGGCCGTTCGTCGTTCCGTCGCCCATCCGGCTTTGAATCAGCCTTGTTGAGGTAAGCCGACACCCTAAACCTTGAGTAGGATGTTAGATGATTCTTGGATAGACTCTAGGGTGCGATCCGAAGTAGATCGATATAGAAAAATTGCCGGAATTGACGTATTTGAACAAATCGATTCTATGGCAAGGCTGTGATATATATTTGGGCTGGGTATGTTGCTGTCTTGGCTGGATATAAGCTGTTGGTGATGGTTGATGTGGGTCCCGTGGGTTTCGAATACCGTAAAATGGATTTTCGGGATATTTAGAGCAAAAACGAGCCAAATAGTGTTCTGAAATTACTGTTCACGACACCCTGAGTACTGTTCACGAGCCTAGAATACTGTTCACATCCGTCCCTTCGTATTTATAGTCAATTATTGAGATATCGTGGGCCTAAGATGCATATTCTAGTGCAAAAAGGGCATGGGCCTGATGCATTTAACGCGGGTCGAGTCGTTAGAGAGCTGAGAATGGAATTTGAGCGTGGAATGTGCACGTATTTGCATTGTTAATATCTATGTAGATACGAACTATTGGGGTGCCTGATTATTTCGATGATGAGCTATTTCTCGCTTGCCCTTGTTTCTATTACCGTGACCCGAGCATCTAGAGAGCATTTTAAATCCGAGGGTATGTAATATCCTAAGTGAGATTAGGGGTGAGCTTACTGAGATGTGTTCTCACGGTGATTTTCCCCACTTTTCAATTCCTAGGATATAAGCATGGCAGGGATACCACATAATTTGATATTTAGGTGGCGGAGTACCAAGTTGGCAAGGACAATTGATGGTGAATCGGTGGTTGCTGAGGAACGTAGTCGCCCTGGATTGGTTGTTGTTGTTAATATTTGTAAAACAGAGATTCATGTATAATATGGAGCTGAGAATGTGTAATATATGAGGTGTTATGGTTGGCTAGTCCTTGCTCATTTGTTGTCAGGGGTAAGGTATCGCTTCTACTAGCGCAAAATTCGGATATTAAGGTTTCAAGGTCGGCGACGGTTCTGGGATGTCGCATATATCGACCGTCGTTGCGCAGATGTCGCGCGCTCGTGGAGGTTCGGGGCGTGACAATTGGTATCAGAGCTTGTGCTCTTTATTTAAAGTATTATTACTTCTGAGCCGACAATCTTTATGGCTAGCAATTTAGTCCCAACTTTCATTGAGAGAGGAAGCAATAACAAGCCTCCCTACTTCGATGGAAAGGAGCATAGTGATTGGCGAAATAAATTCAAAGCATTTCTTAGATGCCAAGGTCTGCAGATATGGGAAAAGGAGTTGATTCCTGCAAATACATTAGGCAATGCAAATTTGAATGCAGGGGACAACAACTACTCCCATTACTGCTCTCTCTGCAGCTAGAGTAGCAAAAAGAGATGCTCTAAATGCTAAAACTATTTACCTTTTTTTTTTTTTTTTATTGTGCATTATCTTCCCCTAAATATAATCGCATTGCAAATTGTCCTTCTTCAAAGGCAATATGGGATAAGTTGCATGCGACCTACGAAGGAGTTGCTAGAGTCAAGGAAACCAAAATCAACATTCTCCTTGGCCAATATGAAGCCTCCAAAATGAATCCCGAAGAAACAGTAAAAGATGTTTGATAGATTCACTAAAATAGTAAATGTTCTTACTTATCAAGAATAAAAAACCTAAAAATTAAAAAAAGGATAAAAATTGCAAAAGTATTAAAAAATGAAAATGAATTTTTTATTTAAAATAAATTGAAAAATAAGTTTAAAAATTTAACCAAAAAAGTAATTTAAAAAAAACACAACCGGGGTTGGATAACGAGGTGGCAAGCCCTCACCACCTAGTTTTGCATCCTCCTTTTTTTAAAAATCTTTTTTTGTTAAAATTTTAAGCTAATTTAACAATTTTATTTTATATAAAATTTTATGTTAATTTTTTTTCAATTTAATATTTTAAAATCTGATTTTATTTATTTGAAGTTTAGCCAGGTTTTTTAAAGTTTTTTTTGTTAAAATTTTAAGCTTATTTTTCAATTTATTTCAAATAAATTTGGTATTTTAAATTTTTTTGGTTAATTTTTTCTATTTTTTAAATGTAATTTTATTTTTAATATTTTTAAAATTTTAGTTAGTTTCTTTAAACTTTTTTTGTTAAATTTTGAGGCTACTTTTCAATTTATTCAAATAAGAATTTTATTTTAAATATTTTTGTTAATTTTTTCAAATATAATTTAATTTTTTAATTTTTTTAAAGTTTACCCAGTTTTTTTTAGAATTTTTTAAAAAAATTTAGCTAATTTTTCAATTAATTTTAAATAAAATTTTTATTTTATTTATTTTATTTTTTTAAGTTTAGAAGTGATCCACCAAGATAGTGAGAGTCGGACTAGGGCAGATTCACAATAAAGTCTTCCCATGGACGTTCGAGAAGCTGTTCGAGAAGCCCTGCCAGTCGTCGCTGTTCCGTCTTCTCTTCTTGGCACACAAGACACGTCTTCACCTACACTTCAACGTTGTCGTATAGGCGAGGCAAAAAAATTACAATCCCTCACAAGTTCTAGAGTGCACTGGATCCTTGGATGTCCTATCCACCGGAATCGTGGCACTTGCGTAGTACCTCCTTCTGCTGCTTCTCGTCCAAGGGCACATATAGTTGTTGCTCCTTAGTGTGGAGCAAATCGCCTGCACACAACTTGCGGAATCCTGTCCTCTCGCGCATGCTCAAGAAGAGCTTTTTAGCAGTGGTGTCACGCTGTATCCCTTCTTTAATTTGCTCCATCCATGGTTACTTGGCTGCCGTTAGCTCCACCTTTCGACTGAGCGCATTAGCCACAGAGTTGGCATTCCATGGCTTATACTTTAACGTGTAGTTGATTTCTGCAAGGAAATCCGTCCGTCATGCTTGTTTTGGCTGAGCTTCTTCAATGTCTAGAAGTAGCTCCTTGCAATGTTATCCGTCTCGATGAAACCCAAGCCCAAGAAATAATGACGAAGCTACTGCACCACTGCCGTCATCCCTCTTCTCTTGAACCATGTAGGGTCGTTCGGTGGCGTTAAGCTTCCTTGACTCAAATGCCATCAGGTGCCCCTCTTGCATGAGGACACCACTTATTGCAAAGTGCGAGCAGGGGCTTCGGTCATTGCCTGCTTCAGTTGGTTGAACACTTCATGACATCAATCCGTCCACTCCCACGGTTTCCCTTTAGCATGTATGTGAGTGGCATGGCGGTGCTAGAGTTACTCTGGATGAATTGTAGTTGGTGAGACCAAGGAAGCATCACAGCTCCATCTCCTTGGTCGGAGGCTGCTATTCCAGGATGGCTGGATCTTTGCTGAATCCAACAGTACCTCACCTCCCCCAACGATGTGGCTGAGGAACGGTACCTCTCACTGTAGGAACGCGCATTTTTTGTGCTTAACATTCAGGTTGTTCCACTGTAACACTTGAAGACTTCCTAAGAAATCCGATGTGATACTCAAGGGTTCGGTTCCACAACATCATCAAAGTAAACCACAATGAACCAATCAAGGAATGGGGGCTAATCATTAAACCATTAATTCCGGAAAAACCTTGACATAATGTTCTATCTAAAAGTATCTATTGTCAATAAATTATTCATTCAAAACAAGCACAGGGAGCTAATCCCTGTCGTAAGCCTTAAATTAGTCTCGAGGGTGAATGTAACCATAGAACAAACATTACGACAAGAAGAATTTTGCTTTTGCTGTTGCGTCATTGAGAACAACCAGAATACTTCATAGTTGCAGTGCAATCGTGGCCAAAGTATTATCGCTTTTTCTGCCTCAAAAACTTCTCTAACAGTCTAGATAAAGTTGGACCAAGAGGAGGATCTTTTCGGCTTGATGGCAAAGAACCTAGTAACGCTGTTCTTTTCCCCTTGTCTTTTCTTTTTGCGGTGCATGGCAATGGTAGACCATTTTTTTTTTTTTGCGTGTGTATAAGATAATAATGCTTCATAGAAGGTTAAAGAATATCAGATCTTTCTTTTGTCTCCCCATAGCTACTGCTTTCATGGTTTCTCACTATATATTATGGGTAGAAAACTGGAATTCTCCGACGACAGCAACAAGGACGAGCGCATTCTCGATCTCGAATCTCAGGTAAGCCTTCTTAATTTTTCTCTCCAACATCTTTCAACTCGGTGCTTCTTGTTCAGACGCATAGCATTATGTCTAGTGACCACATGCTGCAACTATTTTCAAATCAAATAGTACAAGAACTACAAATGCATTCGACTTTATTCATTGCAAGTAGAACAGCCGAGAGAAAGAAGGTAATATTATGCGTGTTCCAGCAAGATTTTGGTAGTACGATCTCCTATTATTGTTGCAGCCATGTGATTTATACCGCAAATAGACGTTGTTGCACGGGGTGAGAACTCCAGGGACCTGACGGTTTTCCTTCCCCTTCTCAAGCTTTGCAGATTCTTCATCAACTAGCCGAGGCACAAGGCCTCCTGAAATTGAAGGACTTTGCCCGATTCGCCCAAACTTGACTGGCAGAAACACACAGGAGCGCCGCAGGTTGAATCTTTCGAGAGCAGGGTTTTCTTCAAGACAATGAAATCAGATCACGTTATTCTGTCAATGTATTTGCTAATTTTTTAGACCAGATTGAATGCACTGCGAGCCGCGGCATGTCTCCTGTTTTACAAGTAAAAAACATCATTTTCATGTTGTTAATGGCTTTGTTCGTTTTTTGACGGGACTCGAATCCCGTCAAATGGAAAAAAAAAAAATGGCTCGTAATCTTTCTCTTCATTAGGTAACAAATCACCGCGACATGAATGAATGTCGATAGAATTATGCCCAATTGTACCTATTTAGTATTTTACTCTTTCTAGTTTCATGGGCTCGTAATCTTTCTCTCACTTGTTTAGGTATGAGTCAGACTGTCAAGGAAGTTGCACTCACCATAATGACAAAGATGAACAATGTGACTCACATGTCCTCTGAGTGTTGCATCTATCGGGTGCCTGAGAAGTTCCGCAGAGCAAAAGCAGAGGCGTACACACCTCAAGTCGTCTCCATCGGGCCGTTCCACTGTGATAAGACAGTGCTTCAGTCGACGGAGGAGATCAAACTGAGATACTTGATGGCTTCCTCCGCCGTATCAAGGCCGACCTCCTAGCTTGTAGCAGAATGATCGGCGAAGTGGAAGACCACATTCGGCAATGCTACCAAGAAAATCTCACCCAAGCAGCGACCAGCTGGTCGAAATGATCTTAGTGGACGCAGTTTTTGTAGTTGAGCTTTTTCATAAGGAACCATTATCCCGAGTACCGAGATGAGAACGACGGGATATTCAGTAAGCAGTGGATGAGCAACGCGGTGCTCCACGACGTCCTGCTGCTGGAAAACCAAGTCCCGTTCTTTGTCCTCGAGAATCTATAACCTGACAGCATTGAGGACCACTGTCACATTCTTCAAGCTCAGCTATGAGTACTTCAAAGATGTCTTGCCACGGGCACGAGCTTGCAAGCACGGGAATGCAGGTGAGGCACCTAGTGGACTACGTGCGAGCCCTGCAACTGCCCTCATTCCCGCAGGGTGTGACGTCCCAACAGGCCAAGAAATTCGAGCTGACTCGGAGTGCAAAGGAGCTGCAAGAGGCTGGCGTTACGTTCAGACCGCCGAGGAAACCTCCTCCCTGCTCGATGTCGTCTTTAAGGACGGGATCCTTGTGATGCAGCGCCTGATTGTGCACGAGTGGACCGAGGCGTACTTCAGGACTTGATTGCGTACGAGCAGTGCCACCACGAATACAAGCACATCAGCAGCTACGTCATTCTCCTGGACAGCCTCATCGACACGCCCAAAGACATAGACATCCTAATCAGCTGCGGAATTCTGGAAATCAGCTCGGGAGTGCGGACGACGTGGCTCGTCTCATCAACGGCATGTACAGCGAGACCATGAGGACTCCAGCGAAGTTCCTCTACTCGAGCCTGTGTGAGAGCCTGAACGCGTACAGCCGGAGCTGGTGGCAACAGTGGAAGGCTGCCTGGTACCGGTGGAGGGTCATTCTCACCGAGACTACTTCAACACCCATGGTCTGGGATCTCGTGGTCGCCGCCGTGTGCTGGTTATTCTCACCTTGGTGCAAACCGGGTGTTCCTTTCTGGATACTTACGCTGGTGACGCCCGGAGATGTTCCGTAGGCGCAAGTGGTGATATACAAGGCATTACTAAAACCAAGGAAATAAAATGTCTCAAACTAATGGAAGGAACAGAGAATGCAGATTCTTATACAGATCACTAATTATAATAAATACTCTATCTTTACGTTAATGCTTGTAAGAAGCGACCGCTCTTCCAAAAGTAGGCTACACCGCTGGAGCTTCCAACAATTCATGGAGCCTTGAAACGAAAATCCAACAGCAATGCCAGGATCTAGACTGCTAACTTCAAATACCAAATCAGACGAACCAAAATCAAAGCAAGAAGAAGCTCGGATGCAAACAAAAGACACTTAACAGAAATGAAGATAGAGACGAGCTGCACTGTCAGAGTCGGGCGTATTGAAACCACTCGTTCCTCTTATAAGATCCGGCCAACAATCATGCATTGGCTTCCATGTCTTCTCTCGCTCGAGATGATCTCGATTCCTCAACTCACAGTTCATGAATCTGGGTGTCGAAGAAGAGAACGAAACTATAAAGTTGTTTGCGGTTCCACAGCCAGGCATCAAATGCAGACGCTTTTAGGGTTTCCTCTCCTCCAAGCCGCCGCCACCTCCTCTATTCTTTCTTCCTGAAGCTTACTTTCTTGAGGGAGAGAGGGGGACCCGCCCCTCTCTCTCCCTCCCTTCCCTCTCATTTTCCCTCCCTTCTATTGCTCTATCTAGTTATCTTTTGACTCACTTTGATGATTTCGTGGATATATGCTCTTTTTGGATATCTTGCTAGCTATGGCATGACTTCCACTTCGATTTCGGGTGCTTGCTTGAGATTATCGAGTGTTCCGCAAGTCTGTCGAGGCTCATCTGTTGCTACTTTCGGCAATTAGTTTATCTGAAGTGATTTGTAATTAACCAGTATATGTTTTTGTAGTTATTCTTCTAGTCTAAAGTTAGACTAAGATTTAGGTACCTTCTATCCTGATCTAGTTATAGATATAAGATTTACATGTGTTTTTTGTACTTTCTGAACCTAAGTTTGTTATTCTTACCTCTATATGGCGATGATGCTGAACCTAGCGTGAACTGCTTTTTGGCAAAGCCATAATATTGGAGAGGATATCTCGTGTGTGCTCATCATTATGATAATGCGAGACCTGGTGATTGGCCTTCGGCTGTGTTAGATGCCATGACATATCCTTCCTTGTGTATGAGCAAGTTTCTATACTCTGTACCCAAGTTAATGTTACTTTTCAGATTTACTTGTTTTGTGAGATTTTTATTTTTATTTTGACATGATGTATATCTTCTTGATATGAAATGAAGATCTTTCCTTTTGATCAATTGGAAAAAAATGGATGTATAGGCAATGTGTGTGTAAACTTATCTACTTAACATTACTATCTTGGACATTACCTTTCCTAGTTGAGTTGTCATGACTTTGAATTTTTCATACAATTCAATCTCAAAATGAATAGGATTATTGTGTCCTCAAATTATTATCCCTAATATTTATTTATTACTATAAACACTCAGTCCAAATAGCGCAACTTTTACTTTTGCTGCGCACTCTGATAGGTCCTTAAGGGATAAGCGCAAAGTCTCCCGGAATTCTAATTAGCCAATTTGGTAAAGAATATCCTTGGAATGAGGCTTAAGCCTTATTAAATGAAAAAGTTGTAGGTTCTAAACTGGGAGATTCTACCCACCACTATCCACAGTATCAATCTGCGGGTATATCACAATACTAAATCACGTGTGCAATGAAAAAAAGTAGAATGCTATGAACACGACGTTTTTAGTCAACATTCATTGCATACAGAATTAACATACTGATCTGTATGATTGCGTAAACCAGCATAGTGCTCATTGATACCATAGTGAGTATTTATCTCCTACTCGTCCTCGCCAAACTCATCTAGACTAATGAGGTAATGGTTGCCACCAATTCATGGGGATTGAATAAAGATCTTTGCCCCATAGCCTTCCTTTATCCATCATAGGTGTGGTCTAAATTAGTGAGTAAAATACGTCAGTGTATAGTCAAACGATGATGTTATTCCATGCTCAAGTCCTAATAAACAACACACTCCAGTACACATCAGCTAAAAGTATTATCATCTGTGTGTCATGAATCTTAGACTTTAATGTTGGAGGATATTTCGGTAGTTTTGAAATATTTCTATTGGTTTTGATACAATTATGATGCCTATTAGTTTTCATTTTGTAACGGTTTTGCTACGCTGTATAATGGCTTTTCTAACGTTCATGTAACGATTTTGTAATTTATCATTTATTTCTTCATAAACCCTCCATTATTATATAACACATTATAACGGTTTCCTAATGGTACTTTTTCTTTGCATATAAAACACAGCTTCAAATGACAGTCTTGAAACATATAAACCAATTCATAACAAGAAAGTTTTTCCTTCTTTCACTTTCTTCTTTATTGAGTTATACACATAACAGTGTTTTTGTTTTTTCTTTTTCTAATATTCAGTGCGGAGTATAGAGGAAGGTTTGGTCTATTGTATCTTGGGAGGATAGTCGCAAGAAGCCTATCGCACTAAGTTTCGTACTCCAAAGGCGGAATTATCCTTAAGGAGAGTGCTTGCACGCGTCCAACTATTTTTCTTATTTTTTTTGTCTTTTCCAACAGTTTTTTATATTATCTAATGAATTTCCAACATTGTTAAGGATAATTACCTTATGGATTCTCAAGTTGGAACTGCTGCTTCTATCATGTTGTTGGAATTGAACGAGGACTCGAATATGGCGGAAAACAAGTATTGCATATTCATGGGACGTTAATGACCATCAGCAAAAAAGGTTGTTTTGAGAATTATGAAGTTTGATAGAGGCATCAAGAAGCTAAGAAGAAGAAAGCTTGACCATATAAGAATCGACATCAGGCGATATCCCACCAATGATGAAATCTATCGACTAAAAAGCCACATCTATCAGGTCGTTTCCCTTTCAATTAAAATCTCAGAAGTGATTTCGAGTCATTCTGAATTTGTCTATTCTCCTTACTGAGTATTGTTATGTTGTCAATCATAAGAAATTGGTGAAAGTGAGGAAACAGAAGAGTAAATAAGGGCATGCGTGTGTGTGTCTATATATATGTCGTGACCTAAAATTTGGAAATTTCAAGTTAATGGATTATTAGATTAATTCAATGAATTAACTAATTTAATGCGGAATCTCCTAAGCCCTACCGAATCATAAACTTAGGTTCACATGATTTTCATCAAAAGATTTTTAAATTTTGGAGTAGCCACTAATGTTTCTTAGTAGGTAGATTAGATACATAGATAAAGTATTAGGAGAATTATTTTCTACAAACTAGGAATTTAGGTTTGGGGACTTGATTACATTAGTTTTTCAATTAACACCATTTCAACACCATTTGTGTGAACATTCTTGAATTGACAAATTCAACTGGTTCACTTTAGAAATCAAAGTTGTGACATCTCAATAATTCGGTCGTTTGTTAGTTAAATAATATTGGATTTTCGAGAATTAAGGATCAATAGTTGAACTAGGGTAATCGAGTAGAATTAAACATGTCGGGTTAATCATGTTGTCGTATCGTAGCATCAAGACTAGTAGGCTCTAAGCCTAGCCCTAGCTGATCCTTAAAAGTGAATTTACCATTTTTCCTCTAAAGGTAAATTGTGCCATTTTGCCATTTTCCTTGAAATTACCATTTTGCCCTTTTTACAAAATTGCCATTTTTCCCTTAATGCCAATGACCAAAATACCCTCAACCTTTATTCAAAATGACTAACCTACCCTTTTGATGAAGTGACCAAAATGCCCTTGCATTAATTACAATGGGACAAAAGGCATTAATGAGCAAATAAACCCTTAGGCCCCACTTTTTCCTCCCCTCTCTCCTCTCTTCCCTTCCCCTTAGCTAGCCACGACCCTATTCTTGCCCCTCTCATGGCCAACTCTTCCCTTTTTTTTTTCCCTCAATCTCCAATTTTTGTGCCATCCAAGCTCCGTAATCGTCCATCGTTCATCGATGCAGATTACTGTCGCTCGTCCGTGCATCACCGCCATTTGTCGAGCAACCCGCCGCACCATCGCCGCCAACCACCACGAGTCGTGCTGCTATCCATCGCTAGCTGTGCTATCCTTGTCCCCTGTCTGCCTAAGCGGCCGTGCACCATTGTTGCCCGCATACCATCGGCCATCCGTACATTGTTGCTGTTTGCAGTGCATCGCCACAAGCTGCCCCAAAACCACCCAAACAACCACCCCACTGAGCTACCTGGGTGCCACCATCATTCGCTGCGCATCCACCATCGTCGTTGCCCACATGCCTAAGTTGCTTGAGCGCTTGTGCCGTGCCATCCACTATCGCCGTCACCACCGTAGTCGCTATTGTCGTCGTTGCTGTTGTTGCCATCGCTGTCGCCGCCGTTGTCATGCCACCGCCGCCGGGTAATTTAGCTTGTAAGTTAACATTCTAAACCTCAATTAGGCGGTAAATTGCATTTAGGGTTAGATTAGATTAGTGCTAACCGTGGTTAATTAGGGTTAATGTTGGACTAGATATTAAATTAACTATGGTTAGATTAGTTAACTATATTTGGATTAATTGACCTTGGTTAGGTTAATTAATCGCAGTTACTTTAATATTACTATAGTTGCTTTATCTTAAATGTAGTTACTTAATGGTTAATCATGTTCAGATATTTAATTATAGTTACTTTATGGATTAACCATGGTTACTTTATTAAACTATAGTTACTTTTTATAATCATAGTCAGATTAATTACTGATGATGACTTGGTCAATTGTGAGCGAATTAATTAACTGTAGTTGGGTTAATTCAATGTAGTCAGATTAATAACAGTAGTCGGGTTAATTAATTGAAGTTGGCTGAATTATTGTAGGACTAATTAACTGATGCAAGGTTAGTTAATTATAGTCGGGTTAATTAATTAAGATGGACTTAATTAATTATAACCGTGTTAATTAATTACAATTAGGTTAATTAACCATGGCCCGAATGATTAATTGTTTAAATTATTAATTAAGTATTATTATCGGGTCATTATTAGGTGCTGATTTGTTGATTACTGAATACCTTGATTATTTTTATGCGAACCCGATAAGTAATCACCCATGTGAAGTACCGTGTTTATTGAAAAAACGAATATTTGCGTGATCAAATATGACTTTTCGACTGCATCTTTTGAGTACGCCAAGGTTTGACCACGATCATGTTTACATTAGGTTAAATGCAAAGATAAGGACTAGTATGTCTATATGATGTGCTTGCATGGTCACATGTTGGATAAGCCTGATATGTTCATGCCGTACTAATCGAAATCACATGACTTATTAGTCGCATGACAGTTTTATGCTGCTAGGCTAGTTGGATGCCGGTTATGATGGCCTCAGAGCTTTTGTGGGGGGATAAATGGAGGATTTTCAGTTGTCTTCACGATGTTTGTACACGTTCAAGCTTTTAGAAACCTCCTCTACATCAGAGTAGACAGTCAAGAAAAAGAAAACAACAAAAGCCCCTTCTTCCACCTGGATCCCCTCTTTGCAGTCTTCAAGAACTCCCTTTTGTACTCCATGGCCCCCTCAGATTGTCTCTCTCGTCTCCTTAATTTTTCTCTCTTGTGAGGGCCCCTACTGAGAGACCTCCTGATGAGTGCCCCCCCCCCCCCCCGAAAAGAATGAAGGAACCTCCCCCTTTCTACAAATTCCAACTCTTTGCCATGGAGTGCCATCATTTTTTCTTTGCTGTCATTAAGTGCCCATCAAGTGGATTCTCTCCTTTGTCTTCCACTCACTTCATTCTCCATTGATGCCCTCCTCTTTCGGTGAGCTCCCCACTCATTTAGTCCCTTTCCACTCTACCTACTCTCCCCCTTTTCTTTCTTCTTCGTGGAGCTGATGATTATGAGGGACAGGCTTCAAGGCTACAACTTTTAGTCTTCCTCGAGCTTTAGAGGGAGCAATCATCATATTAGCATATCAAGTGATGGGTAGAGTGTCTGTAGATCCATGGAGATTCATAAAAATTGAGGGACTTAATACGTTGATGAAGTCCAGGGTATAGAGGAATGGCATGTTCGGCATCCCCAGAACACCAGATCCTCCATGATTAGAGTAATAGAGGAAGATTTCGTCGTCCGTTTGCGACTAAACAAATAATCAAATTCAACGCGCTGTGTAACAATTTCTCTGAAATTCACTCGAGGCTTTCCAACAGTTGCCGCTACCTTGTACTCCCTGTGAATTCGTTCAACATATATCTCCAAATGCAACTCTCCCATACCAGATATGATGGTCTGCCCACTCTCAACATCCAACCCCACACAGAAGGTAGCCCCCTCTTTTTTTTTTTTTTGAAAATTATGCCCCAGTATCTTTAAAACCGGGGAGACAGCCAGGACATCACCGGCTCAGGCACATTCATGGAGGTCATGGTGCATTTAACTTTCCCATCAGTGAATGTATCGCCTGAGGCGCAATCCATTCCAAAAAAACAATAACAATTTGCCCAGCATGTGCCTCTGAAATATCCTCCATCTCGTCAGAATGCAGCCGGACGAGGCGTGGAACCTTCACCTTCTTTCCAGTGTTTACATTGATGATAAAGTCCCCCTTCCGAATGACACCTTCGTAAATTCTTAAATATGTTAACTGATCGAATCGCCCTTCCTCCAATTTAAAGGCCAATGCTACTAATGGTCCATCTGGAGTACCAGTCAACGTAACCTTTTCTTCCTTCTTGTTTTTCACCATTGGAACATGAAAAATAATAGGCTTTCAACTGTACTAGGTCAACAAGACCCTGAAATTCTTCTCCCAAGCCAATTGGGACTTGAACAGTAGTGCTATGGTGGCGAATTTAGACCTTGCCTGGTTAAAAACTTTCCAATGATATGCTCCTATTCGATCAAGTTTATTTATAAATGCAATCCTGGGAACCTCATATCTTCTCATTTGACGGTCAATAGTTATAGATTGACCTTATACGCCACCACACTACAAAGGACAAGAATAGCCCCATCGAGAACACGTAAAGCCCTCTCCAACTCGATCGTAAAGTCAACATGCCCAGGTGCGTCAATTATATTAACCTGATACCCCTTCCAAGTGCAGTACGTGGCGGCAGACTGGATGGTGATTCCCTTCTCCCTTTTCAAATTCATCGAGTCCATCTTCGCGCCGACCCCAGCCTTCCCTCGGACCTCGTGAATCTTGGATCAAAGGAATTTTGGAATTGAATGATTATTCTCATTCATTAGCTATCTGTACATGAGTGTTTAATATAGACAAAGACTAAAATAGACTCTCCTAATTTATATCCGATATTCCGAGAGATTTCCGATATTATCCTAACAAACTAAAACTAACAATAAATAATTTATGAACAGTATCTTGATATTCCTAACAAACTCTCCTAATTTACATCTGATATTCCGAGAAATTCCCGATACTATCCTAACAAACTAAAAACTAACAATAAATAATTTACGAACAATATCTTGATATTCCTAAAACTCCTCCTCAAGTTGAGGCATGTAAGTCACGAATGCCCAACTTGCGAAGAAGGAAGTGAAATCGGTCGCGTCCAAGGGCCTTCGTGAAGATGTCGGCAAGCTGAAGGCGAGTAGGTGTATGAATAGTAACCAAGGCACCCGATTGTATATGTTCCTGAACGAAATGGCAATCAATCTCTATATGCTTGGTGCGCTTGTGAAAGACCGGATTAGCAGAGATATGAAGAGCAGACTTATTATCACAGTGTAGTTTCATGGGTCAGTCAAGAGGAACATCAAAGGCAGCAAGGAGGCTTCGAAGCTAGAGGAGCTCACTCATGGTTACTACCATGGCTCTATATTCGGCCTCTGCAGAAGACCGGGAAACTGTGGATTGTTTCTTGGTCCTCCAAGAAATAGGGCAGCCACCAAGCATAACAAAGTAGCCCGTAGTTGATTGACGAGTGATAGGACAGCTGGCCCAGTCAGAGTCATAGAAGGCTGTTAGCTGTGACGAAGTCGGGGTTTCCATGAAGATACCTTGACTCGGGCTGTGCTTCAAGTAGCGAAGAACACGTATAGCTGCATCCCAGTGATGTTCACGTGGTTCATGCATGAACTGAGCTAGTTTATGGACCGAGTAACACAACTTAGGTCGAGTGATGGTCAAGTATAAGAGGCGCCAGATAAGTCTTTTGCACCGGCTTGGGTCGGCGAGAAGGGGGTAGCTGAATCAGCGAGATGGTGCCGTTGCTCCATCGGAAAAGCAGCCGGTTTAGCAGCCAAAAGACCACACTTAGTCAAAATCTCCATGGTGTACTTCCGTTGGGAGAGAAAGAGACCGGTCCGGGTGCGAGAAATCTCAATCCCAAGAAAGTACTTCAACGGGCCTAAATCTTTGATGCGGAAACATGTGTGGAGATAAGTCTTAAAGGCGGAGCACCGTGCAGAATTATTTCCTGCCACTATAAGATCATCCATGTAGACTAGTACCACAAGAAAATCACCATTGTTTTTGTAGGTGAATAAAGAATAATCGGCTAAGGATTGTATAAAACCGTATGAACGCAAGGAGTCGGCAAATTTGGCAAACCAATTTCTGGAAGCTTGTCGCAAGCCATAAAGAGACTTCCTCAATCAACATACCCTGGTAGACGTGGAGGAGAAATAACCCGGTGGCAACTTCATGTAGATCTCCTCGTCGAGGTCGCCATGTAAGAATGCATTCGTCACATCCATTTGGTGGAGTTCCCATCCACGATGAAGTGCGATCACAAGCAAGCACCGAACGGTTGTCATTTTGGCCACGGGAGCAAAAGTCTCATGAAAGTCTAATCCTTCGACCTGAGTAAAGCCTTTGGTGGCGAGTCAGGCCTTGTATCTCTCAATAGAGCCGTCAGCTCGACACTTGATCTTGAACACCCATTTGCAGCCGATGGGGCGTTTGCCGAGGGAAGAGGCTCAACTGTCCAAGTCCCATTCTCCTCAAGTGCACGGATCTCTGCGGTCATGGCTTCACGCCACCGAATGTCCCGCACCGCCTCATTATAAGTCCTGGGCTCAGAATCGCAATCGATAGCAGCTAGGAAACACTTGTGAGTCGGAGTAAAATGCTCATATGACAAATAATGTTCGATGGGATAGACAATACCTGAGGATTTCGTCGGAAATGAGAGAGGGGGGGGTGGCCGTGAAGCATACATAGTCGTTCAGGTGCCGGGGAGGCGACGAGTACACGGTGGCTAGTTGAGGTGGCCAGGACTAATCGGATGAAGCAGGGATATGTGGTCTGCTGGACTGGACTGAGGGTGCACTGGTGGGTTGGAAGGAATGGATCCAGGGCTGAGTGCCGTGTCTGGTTCGAGAGTAGGCTCAAGGGGAGCAGATGAACGGGCAGGAGAGGCTCATAAGAATGGTCTTGGCTTTTTGGAATGAACTGAGCTGAATCTAGAACGGGTTGGATTTCGACTGGGCTCTAGTCAGCTACAACAGGTCGGCTAGCTTTGGTTAGGCCGAGATTGAGATGGGACCTGTGTAGGTTGAAAAGGAAAGATTTTTTCATGGAAAATCACATCTTGGGAAAAAAAACATCCTCCGTGTGTAAATCAAGGACTTTCAACCCTTTTTATCTGATGGGTAACCTAGAAAAATACATCGTCGAGCTCGTTCGGCAAATTTGTCATGACTCTTAGGTAGAACTTTGGCATAACAAAGAGAGCCGAAGACACGGAGGTGATCATAGGATATAGGTTTTTATATAAGATCTCAAGTGGGGCTTTTCCCGATAGAAGGGGCATTGGTGTATGGTTAATGAGATGAGCCGCTGTGAGTACACACTCTACCCAAAAACGAATGGGTAAGTGGGCTTGAAATCTCAAGGCCCGTGCGACATTAAGAAGATGACGGTGTTTTCGCTCGGCCTGCCCGTTTTGCTGGGGGGTGTAGACACAAGTGGTTTAATGAGTAATCCCGTTCGTGCGGAAAAAGTGGAGCAACAAACTTGATAAAAATTCTAATCCATTGTCACTACGAACTTTCTTAACAGCAAGGCCAAATTGAGTGGAAATCATGGAGCAAAAATTTTGAAGGATATGACTAGTGGCTAATTTTCTCTCATGAGGTGGACCCATGTGGCCCGACTATGATCATCAATAATCGTCAAAAAATATTGTGCTCTGGTCAGAGATTCGGTTTGGTATGGACCCCACATATCAACATGCAACAATTCAAATAAAAAATCTGCTTTATTTGAACTCAATGGGAAAGGAGAACGAGTCTGTTTTGCTCGGTGATAAGCATCACAAAGCTTATCACAAGAATTATTGAAAGATAAACTAGGGATTAAATGAAGAACCCGATTTGATGGATGACCCAATCGCATATGCCAAGTCTCAAAATCGACTTCAGCAGTCCTCGCAGCATGGGCACCCGCTCGACCGATGCAATAGACCCCCCTTTTTAACTCACCCAGTCCAATCGATCTCCTCGAGGTTGGGTCCTGTAATACACATCGAGAATGAGAGAATGTCACTGAGCAATTTCGATCATGAGTTAGTTTCCCAATTGAAATCAAATTGCAAGTAAAATCTGGTATATAAAGAACGTCTGAGATAATGAATTCATCAAATAATTGCACTCGGCCCAAGGCGGTGGCATGTGTCATTCGTCCATCCGATGTCGTTATCGGGCAGGGGCCGTGAATCAACCTTCGGTCCAAGAGCAAATCAAGGCGTCCCGTCATGTGATCCGAGGCCTTGAGTCAATAATCCAGACACCACTAAAACTGTCAGTCTTACCCTTGAGAGTCTGAGAGGAGTCGGTGGTGTTCATCGAACCAACAAGTGATAGGAATTGTTCATATTCGCGTTAGTAAGCGTTCGGGTTCCCTCGGCAACCCGTGCATGACCTGCGTGGCCACCAGATGGCTGGCGTCCCTCAATCGTCTGCCTCGGTCGGCCAGAGCCGGCGCCGCTGTTGTTGTGCCCGCGTGAGCCGCCACTGCTAGTGCTATTCTTGCGCCCGGTCTAATTGCGCCTTGGCTCCTAGTTCGTCGGGTAACCAATCAACTCCCAGCAGTGAGCCCTTTTATGGCCCGTCTTTCCACAATGCTCATACTGTGGCTTGTAACGTTGCTCACCACTTGTTGCATGGAAGGCCATCATGGAGACGTCCTCTTTCGATTCCTGCCACGATTAATAGTACGCTGACGTTCTTCTTGAATAATCAATGCGTATACTTTATTCATATTGGGAAGGGTGTCCTGGCTTAGGATCTGTGATCATCCCATAGGTCTCATGGTTGAGCCCCATGAGAAATTGATGAATCCGTTCATCCTCTTTCTCCTTGTTATAAGCAGTAACCGCTGCGCAAGTGCACTCGGGGACAGTTGAGTAATCGGTCAACTCTTCCCATAAAGCCTTCAGCTTGGTGAAGTAGGCGGTCACGGTGCGTGTGACTTCCTCAAAATCATGTACATGGGACAAGAAAATTAAGAAGTTTGGACCCACTTTTCCTTTCTAATTCTCTCGGCTGAAGCCTTCCCAAACCACGTGTTTGCCCTCTTAAATTGCCGCTGCCCTTGCTCCCCAAAAACTAGAGCTGGAACATCTAGTTGGCTGGAATTGCGGCTTCTCTGCTCCACCTTCTTGGCTGAGCACTTTCCCCATGCAAATAAGATAATCTTGCATGATTTTCTGACCACCAACTATAGTTGTTCACGTGGAGAAAACTCTGTTGCAGCAGCCATCTTTGACTTGGTCTTCTTCTTCTCCCTTCTTCTATTCTTTCGGTTCTACAATCTGCTGCAGCTGGCCTTGTCTTCTTCCATTTCTTCTGCTTAAATCTTCTTCATTCTCGGCTGGATTTTTTACTGAAGCTCACGCTTCTTTTTCTCTGCTGCTACCTTGGCCGCTGCACTCCATTTTCTTGCTAGAAATTGCCGTCTGCTGCTTTATTCTTCCTCTTCTCTGCTCGTGAACCCTCCAGTTGCTTCCCCTTCTTTTGCTGCAGCTATTGCTGCGTTTTTTTCCTCTAGGCAGCTTGAACTTCAACCACAGCTGCTGCACGTCCTTGATTTATTGCCCTCTTTTCCTGGCTGTCTGGAGATGCCTTGTTGCTACTGGATCTTCAATTTCTGGCTGAACTTGCTGTTGCTTCTTCTCGAGTTCTCGCGTCCCTGCACGCGTACCCGGAGGAAATCGCCTCGTTCGGGTCGTCCGGTGTCCGAATCGAGCTCCGTTTTCGCCTGTGTACTCGTAAGACTTCAAAATTTGATATTCTAAAAGCGGATCAGCCAAAAACCTCCTAGAAAATTCCCAGTTTCGAATCAAATATGGCCTATTCTGGCCGTGTTTGTTTGCAGCTGGTTCCTTATCATCTTGGCTGAAATTTCTTGGCCGTTGTTGCTGCTACGCCTTCCTCTTCCACATCTGCACTTGAAATTGTGCTGCATCTTCGTCCTCTTGATTGCTCGGAGCTCATTCGTCGTTCCCGAGCTCAATCGTCGTCCGTGGCTCAATCTCGTCATCGTCGCTCACCCAAGTTCACCGTTTATCCGAGCCACGATCGTTCCACCAACCCAAGCTCGAGCTGGATTTTTAGGTGAGCATATTTCTAGACTGACTTAGAATGTCGGGTATGCTAGGGACTAGTAGGGAAAATTTTATGATGAAAAATATTAAATTTCTTGGACGTCAAATGTCGATTATTTATTACTGACCATAGGGGTCAATTGTTAATTTTGTGGACTCTAGAAATTGCCCTGTGTGCCAGATTACTTGCCTTTGAGCCTAGGTAACCTAGAATGGTAACCGGTGCCTGGAATGTGTATCGTAAAATGCCTGGTTATCATATTCGATTTATTTTAAGTTGAATTGTATGCTCTGGTGAATAATCTGGGGAAATGCATGTGGTAAAGCTAACTTGCATGAGTGGCTACGGGTGGGCCAATGAGAATTCTGTGATGTTCATCATTGATCTGCATACTGGCATGAGACATGTGCGTTTGGCGGAGTGAGTAGAACCGTGCGGGATGGCCCGGCAGTGTCTAAGGGGCCACCGGGAATGCGGGGTGATAATGAGGTGCCGATCGCAGTGCTATTGAGCCACGATCTTTCACTTGTGCCTGAACGTGCTTGGCACGGGGTAGCTGGAGAGACAAGGGTGCCATTTTCGGTGTGATTAGACACGGGTTGAGGCATAGGTCTAAGACGTCCATGACGTGGCCGGGATCGGAAGTGCTGTTGGGCCACCGGTGGGGTTCGGTCCGAAAGAGCTAGTGAGCCACCGGGGACCCCATGTGAACCAATGAGCATCTGCATATGATTTGTTTGATCTGAAGTCGTAACATGCATGTGATGATTTAATTTCTGGCCTAAGGTATATGCTTCATTTTAAATTGAGTCTAGTCATGTGCTTGCTGAGTTTCGACTCACATATTTTTGGCTGATCGCCATTTCAGATCCTTGATCATAGACCTAATTGTTCTATGATATCCGAGGAGTTTGATCCGGAGGAGTAGTCCTTGCTAGAGGATGAGTAGTCCTGAGGATGCCTAGATGGAGACTAGTGACTTTTTGGTTTGGCCTATTCCCTTTTGTTAGTGGTCAACTCAGGTTTTGAGGTTCAGATGATAATCTTCCTCCCGAGTTGTATAGAACTCTTACTGTTATATGTAAATTAAATCTTCTTTATCTCTTTATCCCACATGTGTGTTTGTTAGGGGTTGTGCATTTCCACTATCGCATTGTTAGCTATCGTTTGGCCGCGACGAGTCCTGGGCCATCGCCAGTATTGGCCAGGCGATGAGGGAATTGGCAAGTGAAGGGATGTTGCCCATCCGACGCGTCCGGGGCGTGACAGTGCGTCTTTCCTGTCGTAGGAGGCTCAGTTCAGCTTTGATCTGAGAATTCTCAGGATGTTCTTCTGGAAAACCGCTGTCTCAGTTCATCCAAATGCCCTTCGCGTCATTCACATCATTCATGCTATCTTGAATCGACTTCTCTAGTGAGTTGAAGATCCATGAAGCAATCATGCTGTTGCACGATTCCCATGGCTTGAGATTCGGGTTTGTCTCCTCCGGTTTCGATATGGTCCCGTCCACGAACCCTAATTTGTTCTTGGCTTTCAGTGCTTGGCATGTTGCCTTTGCCCATCTGTGGTAATTGTTACCAGTTAGTGTGTAGGAAACGAGGGTGATTCCTGGTTGATCGGAAGGATGTATGTAGAGAGGTGAGGAGGTGGGCGAAGCAGTGACTGTGGTGGCTAGGACGTGTCGGCCATGTTCTGCGGCTAGGGTTAGGGTACGGTTCGCAACCCGATCTGATACCAAAAGGAATTTTGGAATTGAATGATTATTCTCATTCATTAGGCTTTATCTGTAATGAGGTTTAATATAGGACAAAGAACTAAAAAACTCTCCCTAATTTACATCCGATATTCCAGAGATTTCCGATACTATCCTAACAAACTAAAAACTAACATAAACAATTATGAACAGTATCTTGATATTCTAACAAACTTCCTATCTTTACATCCGAATATTACGAGAAATTCTCGATGGGCTATCCTAACAAATAAAAACTAACAATAAACAATTACTAACAATATCTCCCGACTAATTCCTAAAAGGATCCCTCCAGGTATCTCTCGGTGAGCGTCGTCTTGCCGTAGTCGATGTGGGCAGAGATCCCAATGTTGCGGCGCCTGTCATCTAGTTCTTCCACCCCGGAACCTTGTCTTTTTTCGCCGCCGCCACCAACAAAAAAACTTCAAAAAATGCAGAATAAATGTACAAATGAATGGGAGAAATATTTATATTTATATTATTATTATTTTTTGGAGATTAATTCTCAATTTGTGTAGGAAAAATCAAAATTTAGGTGTTCAACCCATCTTTCTCTATCTGAAATAAAAGACTTTAAATATCTTATGGAAGACAAAATTATGTGACAACTAACCTGGAGTTTGAACGTAGGGTTGGAACAATATAAACTTTGTTACGTGTCATATGGGGACGGCATATAAGATAAGTTTATGGAAATCAAGAAAGAATTTGAATTGCTGTTGATCACCGAGAATACTAAAATACTTGCTCGTTGCAGTGTGATTCTGACCAAGAATTACACTTTTTCTACGTCAAAAACTTCACTTACAAGTCCAGATAAAGCTGACCAAGAGGAGGAACTTTCATCTCAATGGGCAAAGAAACCAAATAACTCTGTCCTGTTGTGGTCCTTTTTTTTTTAATTATAAAATTTAATTGCTTCATAGAAGGTTAAAAGAATATCAGATCTTTCTTTTGTCCTCCAATAGTCATGGTTTCATTGGCTTCCCACTTATAATTCTGGGAAGCAAACGGGACTTCTTCCAATGACAGCAAGGAATGAAGAAGGAATTCTCGATCTCGAAATCTCAGGTAATCCTCCTCTGTTTTTTCTCTCATCGTCTTCAATCGGTGCCTCTTTTTGAAGAAGAAGAAAACATTATGTTTAGTGGACCGTTATGCTTGCATTTACCTTCAAATTTGTACAGGAATTATGTATACATTCGGCTCTACTGCACAGTCATAGGATAATCGACAGTACAGAAGGTTATACTATTTGTGTTAATAAGATTTATAGGATAATAATTAGCACAAGTGCCATAACTTTAGTTAAGCGCTCACTTGAGAGCCATAAATTTTCATTCGATCACTTGATTGTCATAATTTTGAAAAAATCATTTACTTAAGTGCCATCGGCGATTTTCCATGCTAGAAAGTCAAATGTTGGCACTAATTTATTATTAATCAAGCTACATGGCTCCCGGAGAAATCCAATCAGCTAAATAGTGTAGAAACGCTATCGTTCACTATCTGTTTTCGCCTCAAATTGACGAACTGGGCTAATTAGCTCCAACTGAAACCCCAACCCCCAATTTGCAGTTAGGCTTCAAATGAGAAAGAGTTATGCCACGTCGCACTGGACTTCACTTCGTTTTGAAAAGCCATGGCGAAATCAAATTTTAGCTTAAAAAGCCATGTACAACGGATCGCCATAAAAATGCATGAAATGAACTGTTTTTCACCTATTTGGTATTCAAATGAGCGAAAAAAAAGAAAAAGAAAAGTTATGCCAATTAAGTAAGGGCTGTATGAAAGTTATGCCAATTAACTTGTAGTATCCTTATGCCAAGATTCATAGGAGTTATATGATCTGTAGCCACTCGATTTTGACCGCAAATTGATTTTGTTGCGAAGGCAGTGAGAGTTCTGGGGAGCTCACGGTCTTTCATTATTCACTTCGCAAGCTTTGCAGATTCTTCGGTATTTTCTCAACTAGCTGAGGCTCAGGGCCTACTGAAACTGAACTGACTTTTCCAGTTTGGCCAAAGTTGACGGACAGAAACACAGCGGAGCACCGGTGGTTGACTCTTTTGAGATCAGGGATTGCTTCATGACAATCAAAATTACATCAAATTATTCTGTCGATGGAGGCCTATGCGCCCTTTCTAGAACAGATTGAACGCGTCGTGAACCACTGCGAGTTTTCTGACCAGAAAAAAGCAGCATTTCATCTTGTTTTCGCCTCTGTTTTTCTTTTAGACTCAACACGAGTGTGCTCGACAAGTCCCATTAATTAAAAATAGAATGTATGCTTAATTCATTCTTGTCATTAGGCACCAAATCACCGTCGCATGTCATTCATGTGTAATCATGCCCAAATGTACCTGTTTCCGTTTATCAAGTTCCGGGGCTTGTAATCTTTCTCTTTCACTTGTTTAGGCATGAGTCAAACTGTCCAGGAAGTCGCGATTGCCATAGAGGCGAAGATCAACAACTTGCCTCCCGTGTCCACCGAGTGTTGTATCTATCGAGTGCCTGAGAAGTTCCGTAGAGCAAACGAGGAGGCCTACACACCTCAAGTCGTCTCCATCGGGCCGTTCCACCATGATAAAACGGTGCTTCAGTCAAGGAGGAGATCAAACTGAGGTACTTGAAAGGCTTCCTACGCCACATCAAGGCCGACCTCCTAGCTTGTACCAGAATCATCAAGGAATTGGAAGACCGCATTCGGGAATGCTACGAAGAGAATCTCACCCAAGGCAGCGACGAGCTTGTCAAAATGATCTTAGTGGATGCAGTTTTTATCGTTGAGCTTTTCATAAGGAACCTTTACCCCGAGCACCGAGATGAGAAAGACGAGATATTCAGCAAGCAGTGGATGAAAAATGGTGTGTTCCATGATGTCCTGCTGCTGGAAAACCAAGTCCCGTTCTTTGTTCTCGAGAATCTCTATAACCTCACGGCATTGAAGACCAAGGTCACATTCTTCAAGCTCAGCTATGAGTACTTCCAAGATGTCTTGCACGGGCACGAGCTTGCAGACACAAGAACTCAGGTGGGGCACCTAGTGGACTACGTGCGAGCCCTGCAACTGCCCTCATTCACGCGGGATGTGACGTTCCAACAGGCCAAGAATTTCAAGCTGACTCGGAGTGCAAAGGAGCTGCAAGAGGCCGGTGTCAATTTCAGACAGGGCGAGGGGGACTCCACCATGATCGATGTCGTCTTCAAGGACCAGAACCTTGTGATGCAACGCCTGGTTGTGCACGAGTGGACCGAGGCATACTTCAGGAACATGATTGCGTACGAGCAGTGCCACCACGAGTACAAGTACATCAGCAGCTACATCGTTCTCCTGGACAGCCTCATCAACACGTCCAAAGACGTCGACATTCTAATCAGCCGTGGAATTTTGGAAAATTTGCTCGGGAGCACGGAAGAGGTGGCTAGTCTCATCAAGGGCATGTGCCAGGAGACCAAGTGGGAATCCAAAGAGTTCTTCTACTCAAGCCAATGCGAGAGCCTCAATGAGTACAGCCGGACCCAGTGGCACCAGTGGAAGGCTGCCTGTTACCGGTGGAAATCCATCCTCAACCGGCAATACTTCAGCAACCCGTGGTCTGGGATCTCTGTGATTGCCGCTGTGGTGCTGCTCGTTCTCACCGTGGTGCAAACCGCATGTTCCTTTTTGGATATTTATGCAGGTGACGCTGGCAGATTGTTCCGTCCGCACAAGTAACGCACGTCAGAAACTTGGAAGAAACTTCTCTCAAACTATTCCTTGATTCAGTAGTTGTTATTTTCTCTTGCAATTGCTCATTGATCTCTTTATTGCCAAGGGGAGATGAAACCATAAGTCCGACGTTATCTCTGCTACATGGGTAACTAAATTAAGTACTAGGTTGGTTGTTTTCTCTCTCTTTTTTGGCTTATGCAGGACTGGCATATATCATCTCGACAAGTTATTCAGATATCTGTATAAAGGAAAGTATTTTATATGCTGTCACACGACTGACACCGTGGGATCGGCCAACAATGTAACGTCCCTCAATTTATTGACTATTGGACAAAAATTTTAAGGAATCGTGGACCCCTGCCCTTTCATCATCATCTGCCGGCCATAAACCCCCGTGCCCACTTAAAATCGCACTCCTAATTGCAGCTGTGCTGGAATCTCTTCTTTGGTTGAACTTTCGACTGCTCTGCTGCACTCTCTTTGCTGAACACCACTTCCCCGTGCAGCTGCCCACTTTTCTTTATTTCCATGCAAATCAGACAAAAATTTCATGATTAGAGCCCACTACTTCACTGTTCACGTGAGAATGAGGGGGGTTTTGCAGCTGGAATTTCCTTCTCCTTTCTTCTCCTCTTCTGTTTCGCCGATTGCTGCGCTGCTGTCTTCTTCTCTGCGCTGCATTCTTCTTCTTCATTCCTCGACTGCATCTTCGTTCTTTTCCAGCTGCTTTTTGCTGCTGCTTTTTCTCACTTTCCTTCGATCCTGCATTGCTGCCTTCTGCTGCTCTTCCTCATTTTCTTCCTTCGGCAACTAGAGATTCTGCTCGTTCTGTGCTGCTGCTCCTTTGTGTGTGACGTCCTCAAAATCATGTACATGGGACAAGAAAAATTAAGAAGTTTGGACCCACTTTTCCTCTCTAATTCTCTCGGCTGAAGCCTTCCCCAAACCACGTGTTTGCCCTCTTAAATTGCCGCTGCCCTTGCTCCCCAAAACCAGAGCTGGAACATCTTAGTTGGCTGGAATTGCGGCTTCTCTGCTCCACCTTCTCGACTGAGCACTTTCCCCATGCAAATAAGATAATCTTGCATGATTTTCTGACCACCAACTATAGCTGTTCATGTGGAGAAAACTCTATTGCAGCAGCCATATTTGACTTGGTCTTCTTTCTTCTCCCTTCTTCTATTCTTTCGATTCTACAATCTGCTGCAACTGGCGTTGTCTTCTTCCATTTTTTCTGCTTGAATCTTCTTCATTCTCAGCTGGATTTTTTGCTGAAGCTCACACTTCTTTTTCTCTGTTGCTGCCTTGGCCGCTGCACTCCATTTTCTCTGCTGGAAATTGTCGTCTGTTGCTTTGTTCTTCCTCTTCTCTGCTCGTGAACCCTCCAACTGCTTCCTCTTCTTTTGCTGCAGCTACTGCTGCGTTTTTTTTTCCTCCAGGCAGCTTGAACTTCAACCACAGCTGCTGCACGTCCTTGATTTATTGCCCTCTTTTCCTAGCTGTTTGGAGATCCCTTGCTGCTGCTGCTGGATCTTCATTTTCTTGGCTGAACTTGCTGCTGCTTCTTCTTAGGTTCTCGCGTCCCTGCACGCGCACCCGAAGGAAATCGCCTCATTCGGGGTCGTCCGGCGTCCAAATCGAGCTCCGTTTTCGTCTGTGTACTCGTAAGACCTCAAGCTTCGATATTCTGAAAGTGGATCGGCCAAAAATCTCCTAGAAAATTTCCAGTTTTGAATCAAAGTTGACCCTGTTTGCCCATGTTTGTTTGCAGTCGGTTCCTCATCATCTTGGCTGAAATTTCTTGGCCGTTGTTGCTGCTACGCCTTTCTCTTCCACGGCTGCACTTGAAATTGCTGCTGCATCTTAGTCCTCTCGATTGCTCGAAGCTCGTTCGTCGTTCCGGAGCTCGATCGTCGTCCGTGGCCCGAGCTCGTCCCCGTCGCTCGTCCAAGTTCGCCGTTTAGCTCTAAGATCGTTCCACCGTCCCTGAGCTCGAATTGAATTTTTAGGTGAGCACATTTATAGACTTGACTTAAAATATCTGGTATGCTAGGGACTAGTATGTAAAATTTGATAATGAAAAATATTAAATTTCTTGGACGTCAAATGTCGATTATTTATTGCTGACTGTAGAGAGTCAATTGGTAATTTTTGTGGACTTTAGAAATTGCCTTATGTGCCAGATTACTTGCCTTTGAGCCTAGATGACCAAGAATGGAAACCGGGTCCTGGAATGCGAGTTTTTGTAACATGAAATGCCTGGTTATTATATTTGATTTATTTTGAGTTGAATTGTGTGCTCTGGCGAATAATCTGAACGGGGATGCCATGCCCCGAACCCGTCGGACGCGCAACATCCCTTCACCTACCAATTCCCTCATCGCCTGGCCAATACTAGCGATAGCTCAGGACTCGTTGCGGCCAGACGACAGCTAACGAATGCGACAGTGGAAACATACAACCCTTGACAAACACACATGTGAGATAGAGAGATAGAGAAAACTTAATTTACATATAACAGTAAAACTTCTGTACAACCTGGGATTATTCAGTAGAGCAGAGTGGATGAGGGAAAACTTAACGAATGCGACAGCTGCTTCCCATTCGTTAGCTATGCCATATGCATTTCCCAAGATTATTCACCAGAGCACACAATTCAACTCAAAATAAATCAAATATAATAACCAGGCATTTCATGTTACAAAAACTCGCATTCCAAGATCCGGTTTCCATTCTAGGTCATCTAGGCTCAAAGGCAAGCAATCTAGCACACAAGCCAATTTCTAAAGTCCACAAAAATTACCAATTGACTCTCTACGGTCAGCAATAAATAATTGGCATTTGACGTCCAAGAAATTTAATATTTTTCATCATAAAATTTTCCCTACTAGTCCCTAGTATACCTGACATTTTAAGTCAAGTCTAGAAATGTGCTCACCTAAAAATCCAATTCGAGTTCGGGGACGGAGGAACGATCTCAGTTCAGCTAAACGGCGAACTTGGACAAGCAACGGGGACGAGCTCGGGCCGCGGACGACGATCGAGCTCGGGAACGACGAACGAGCTCCGAGCAATCGAGAGGACTAAGACGCAGCAGCAATTTCAAGTGCAGCCGTGGAAGAGGAAGGCGTAGCAGCAACAACGGCCAAGAAATTTCAGCCAAGATGATGAGGAACCGACTGCAAACAAATACGGGCAGAACATGGTCAACTTTGATTCAAAACTGAAAATTTTCTAGGAGGTTTTTGGCCGATCCGCTTTCAGAATATCGAAGCTTGAGGTCTTACAAGTACACAAGCGAAAACGGAGCTCGATTTGGATGCCGGACGACCTCGAACGAGGCAATTTCCTCCAGGTGCGCGTGCAGGGACGCGAGAACCCGAGAAGAAGCAGCAGCAAGTTCAGCCAAGAAATTGAAGATCCAGCAGCAGCAAGGGATCTCCAAACAGCCAGGAAAATAGGGCAATAAATCAAGGACATGCAGCAGCTGTGGTTGAAGTTCAAGCTGCCTGGAGGAAAAAAAAAACGCAGCAGTAGCTGCAGCAAAAGAAGGGGAAGCAGCTGGAGGGTTCACGAGCAGAGAAGAGGAAGAATAAAGCAGCAGACGGCAATTTCCAGTAGAGAAAATGGAGTACAGTGGCCAAGGTAGCAACAAAGAAAAAGAAGCGTGAGCTTCAGCAAAAAATCCAGCCGAGAATGAAGAAAATTCAAGCAGAAGAAATGGAAGAAGACAACGCCAGCTGCAGCAGATTGTAGAATCGAAAGAATAGAAGAAGGGAGAAGAAAGAAGACCAAGTCAAAGATGGCTGCTGCAATAGAGTTTTCTCCACGTGAACAGCTATAGTTGGTGGTCAAAAAATCATGCAAGATTATCTTATTTGCATGGGGAAAGTGCTCAGCCGAGAAGGTGGAGCAGAGAAAGCCGCAATTCCAGCCAACTAAGATGTTCCAACTCTGGTTTTTGGGGAGCAAGGGCAGCGGCAATTTAAGAGGGCAAACAAGTGGTTTGGGGAAGGCTTCAGCCGAGAGAATTAGAGAGGAAAAGTGGGTCCAAACTTCTTAATTTTTCTTGTCCCATGTACATGATTTTGAGGACGTCACAATTCTCCCCACCTTACAGGAATTTCGTTCTCAAAATTTTTATTCTACTAACACTGTTAATTACATAAACAAGTGGGCATGCTTGCGCTTCATTTCGTCCTCGTTTTCCCACGTTGCGCCTTCTGTTCCATGATGCTCCCAAATTACTTTGACCAGGGGTATAGTCTTGTTCCGTAGGACGTATTCCCTTCGGTCCACTATTCGAACAGGCCTCTCTACGTATGAGACTCGGTCATCCACCTCAATGACTTCATGATCGTGAATATGACTTAGGTCCGGCTCATACTTTCTCAGCATCGAAACATGGAACACGTTATGCACTTGAGGCAAATTTGGTGGCAATGCAAGACGATACGCTAATGTTCCAATTCTTTCCAAGATCTCGAATGGGCCTACAAATCTTGGGCTTAACTTTCCCTTTTTCCCAAATCGAGATAGACCTTTCATTGGCGACACCTTCAAAAATACATGATCTCCCACTTGAAATTCCAACAGCCTACGTCGCCTGTCTGCATAGCTTTTCTAACGACTCTGAGCAGTTTTCAGCCTTATTACCTTTACTGCCTCAACGGACTGTTGAACAAACTCTGGGCCAGTTATGCTTCTTTCACCAATCTCGTCCCAGCAGATTGGAGTTCTACAAGCTCTTCCATATAGAACCTCAAATGGAGCCATTCTGATGCTTTGCTTGGTAACTGTTATTATACGCAAATTCCACCAAGTGCAATTGTTCTTCCCATCCACCTTTGAAGTCTATTACGCAGGCTCTTAACATGTCCTCCAATGTCTGAATCATCCTTTCTGTTTGTCCATCGGTCTGCGAATGATATACCGTACTATACCTCAACTTAGTTCCTAGCGCAGTCTGTAGACTTTTCCAAAATGTCGCAGTAAATCGAGGGTCACGGTTCGACGTGACGGTAACTGGTACTCCATGTAGAAGAATGATTTGACGCACATATAATTTAGCCAGCTTTTCCAGAGTAAAGTCCTTTCGCACTACTATGAAGTGAGCAGATTTGGTCAGCCTATCGACCATAACCCAGATCGAATCGTTACCCCTTTGACTCCTTGGTAAACCAGTCACGAAGTCCATCGTGATATGCTCCCATTTCCACTCTGGGATCTCCAATGGCTGTAGCAATCCTCCAAGCTTGCAATGTTGCGCATTTACCTGCTGACAAGTCAGGCACCGCATGTGTTTGGCCACATCCACCTTCATCCCATTCCACCAATAGTGCTGACGCAGGTTCTGATACATCTTCGTGCTACCTGGATGAATGCTATAGCTGCTACAATGCGCTTCTGTCAAAATCTCTTCCTTTAATTCCTCATTATTTGGCATGCACAAGCGTCCTCTGAACTTTAGAATTCCATCCTCTGTCACCTGAAACTCCGGTTTCCTCTTCGCTACATCCATTGTCAAGATTTTCTGAATATCAGGGTCCGTAGACTGTAATTCCTTAATCCTCGAGTGAATTTTCGATTTAACTCTCAAGGTGGCCATCAGACCCGAGAGGTGTCCTACCTCTATCTTGAATTCCGAGTCTCTTATCCCCTCCAATAACTTCCACTCTTTAACCATCATATGCGCTATACTCGACTTTCGACTGAGTGCATCAGCTACTCTGTTCACCTTTCTAGGGTGATACAGAATGTCACAGTCATAATCTTTCAATAATTCCATCCAGCGACATTGTCTTAAATTCAGCTCCTTCTGAGAGAATAAATACTTCAGACTCTGATGGTCGGTATAAATCTGAAACTTTTCTCCAACAGATAATGTCTTCAGATCTTCAGTGCGAACGCTATTGCTGCCAGTTCCAGATCATGCGTTAGATAGTTCATCTCATGTGGCCTCAGTTGTCGAGACGCATACGCTACAACCCATCCATGTTGCATCAAGACACATCCCAGACCTCTTAACGATGCATCACTGTAAATCTCAAATCCTCTAGATCCAGACGGAATAGTTAATACTGGCGCAGTCGTTAGTCTATGTTTAAGCTCTTGAAAGCTTTCTTCATACTTATCCATCCATTCGAACTTCGTCTCCTTTCTCAATAGACGCGTTAAGGGTCCAGCTATCGTAGAAAACTTTTCCACGAAACGTCTATAGTAACCTGCCAGACCTAAGAAACTTCTCACTTCTGTCACGGTTGTCGGTCTAGGCCACTTTTCAACTGCTTCAATCTTTGACGGATTCACGGCAATCCCTTCTCTAGAAATTATATGTCCAAGAAACGCCACTCGATTAAGCCATAATTCACATTTACTGAACTTGGCGTAAAGCGAATATTCCCTTAAGGTCCGTAAAATAATACTCAAGTGTCGTTCATGGTCCTCAGAACTTCTTGAGTACACCAGTATGTCGTCGCTGAACACTATTACGAATCGATCTAGGAACTCCTTAAATATCCTATTCATTATATCCATGAAGGCGGCAGGAGCATTGGTCAATCCAAACGGCATGATCGTAAATTCATAGTGTCCATACCTTGTCTTGAATACCGTTTTCGGTATGTCCTCCTTTTTGATCCTCAACTGGTGATAGCCTGTCATCAGGTCTATCTTAGAGAACACATGCTCCTTGTAGTTGATCGAACAAATCATTTATTCTAGGCAATGGGTACTTATTCTTGACCGTCACCTGATTCAACTGCCGATAGTCAATGCACAGGCGCAATGACCCGTCTTTCTTCTTACAAACAATACTGGAGCACCCCATGGCGAAGCACTTGGGCGGATAAATCCTTTATCCAACAGTTCCTGCAATTGGACCTTCAATTCCTTCAATTCTGACAATGCCATCCTGTAAAGTGCCTTAGATATTGGCTCTGTCCCAGGGGCCAATTCAATTGCAAACTCTACTTCCCATTCAGGAGGCAATCCCGGCAACTTTTCGGGAAGACATCCAGAAAATCACGCACTATAGGCAAGTCTTCAAGTCTTACTTCCTCAACTGACGAATCAGTTACAGAGGCTAGGTATCCTTGGCATCCTTCGTCCATCAATTTAGTCGCTTCCAACGACGATATCCAAGAAATCGAGGTTCCTCCTCGGTTTCCTCGAATTCAAATCTAGGGTGACCAGTCGGGTTAAACTGAATCACCTTAATTACAGTCAATTACTACCCCATGTTTAACTAACCAGTCCATTCCTACTATCACATCAAAGTCAAACATGGGTAGGACACCAGATCAATCGATTCCTCTCTACCACCCAAGGATATCTTACACCCTTGACATCCTAAGGAGATGATCATTTTATCCTTTAGTGGGGTGACACATGCAATAGTGTTTCTAATGGTCTCACATCCATACCAGCCAAAGCAACGAATTGTTCAGACAAAATGAATGCGATGCTCCAAGGTCAAACAGGGCATAAGCAGCATGATCATAAAGAGAGACGATACTGTGATCACATCTGGCGCATTTTCAGCTTCTCCCGCGCCATCACATACACTCTTCCTTGCGCTGGCGGTCGATTCAAATTTTCTTGGGGAGCAACTATCGCTTGTGGTCCAGCTGGTGGTCTTTGCGGTTGAAACTGCGGTCCTGATCTCCTTCTGGCAATCGACTCGCAATATGCCCCATTTGTCCACATTCGATGCACATCCATACATTCTCTGTGCACAAACATTCGGGTGTCTTTGGTCCACAA
>JAGVVM010005250.1:0-24650 GCA_019149425.1 Psidium friedrichsthalianum
AAAAGTTGTCCAAGATTTTTGTAGTGGCATGACCCTATGACACTTGGCGATGGTCTATTCAACAAAACATAAAATACAAAATTTGATCCTGTCTTTAATTCCTTTCAATCATTGAAGATGGCAAAATCGGCATGACCTGTTGCCGTCTTTGCAGCTTTTTGTGCATATTCAGTGACGAATAGATCGACTAGAGATTCAAAGAAAGTTAACTGAGTTCGTTCGAAATTAGGATAATATAACCCATTAATCAGGTTACTCTTCAATCATTGAAGAGGGGTAACTAGTCCTGATTAATATGAGATCTTCAGGCACTTGTGTTGATAATCTATGCATGGTAAAGTGATTGGGCCATTCCGACCAAAAAAAAAAAAAAAGGAGTGATTGGGCCATGAATAGTAACGAGATGATGTGGCCCTTTGAGAGTTTTTCAATGAGTCTATTTTTTTTTTGAAGCAAATTTATCTATGTTTTTATTTATATTCTTTCTTAACACCAACCCTATAGCTGCTATTTGTATCTAATATTTATTATAAGTAAATATATGACACAGTGAAGATGGGGTCATATCCTCTTGAGACTTCTGGGGCGTGAATGATAACTATCCTATTTCTCTGGGTTCTATATTTTATTCTTGGGAACGGATTTGGAATAGAAGTCTATTTGGTAAATTTTTTTTTATTCTTGGGTCAATTTTTTTTAGCACAGAAATATATTTGGAGTAAAAATGACAAACAGAGATTTTCTATTTTCAAAATAAGAATTCTTCTCATCACTACCTCTCTCTCTTGCGTCCCTATCGTTGCTTGCCATCCACCAGTTACCGTCCCACCTTCCACCGTTCACCGGCTCTCGGTCCATCTGTTACCATAGAAATTTTTGTTGTTATCAAACAAAATTTTATTTCGGGAATAGAAATTTTGTGTTTTGTCAAAAGCTCTGTTCAAAAACACATTAAGGAAATAAAAATAGAAAAATTTATTTCTAGCCAGAAATATCTAATGGGAACAGATGATTATCATTTGTGCTCCTAATGATGTTAGTTTTCTCTCAAACTTGCGTTTAGGGAGTCTTGTTTTAAAAGGAACTTATGTCAAGAGACAATACAAAAAGTTAGGCAATATAAAGATAACGAGGGTACTGAGAATTATTTTTTTAACTAGAGGTTTTTTTCCCTTCAAAATCCACTTTTTTTTTTTTCGATATTACACATTTGATTTGCCATTACTTTTAATTGAACCTTACGGAAGTATTTAGAAAAGCGCAATATGAATAAAAATTTAAGCTCCTTTTGTTTCAAAAAAATGAATGATTTAGAATATATTTTTCTAAAATTAATTATTTATACAGTTAAAAATAATTAGTCATTAATTTTTTTCATTATAGATAACAATTTATGTCTAAATATTTATTTATTTATTTATTTTTATAAGTGATACACATGATCATTTTAGGGAAGATGTTCTTCAAATCATTCGTTTTTTGCAAAACAAATACACCCTATGTTGATTAAAACTAGTAGTGAATACTAATGAAGTTAAAATTCTTGATGTGGTTATTGTAATGCTAAATTTTTAAGGCTGGGAAAGCATATAATCTCAATATTCACGAAATGACATCTTACTATAAATCACACAGGTATACTATCCGATTTTCGTCTATATCAGTTTTTGAAAACTGATGATGTTCCATAGTTCTTCTAATTTAAATTCTTCAAGTATTTTGCGAGTCATTTTTCTTCTTTTGAAACAAATACTAATTCAAAAGGTATGTATTGATGAGTCAAATTTAACTGGTCTCCAATATCAACAAAGGTTAGATTTCTAGTAACTACATATAATAGTGTTGTAGCTAATGGTATCAACTAGGATGGTTAATAAGTGATTTTAAAGAACTTGATAAGCTAACGCATAATTTAAACTATCAAGTTCATAACCAAATTAGAGTCTGAATAGAAATAGTGATATAATTAGATTCATGTGTGCGCAATAAATTATCAGACACAGTAAGTAAGAGTCAAACACGATATTTATAATGATTCGGCATAGACCAAGCCTATATGACTCTCCACTTTGATAGCCTATGCTTGAATTTCACTAATCAATCAATTAGAGGTTACAAATAGTGATGATATTCAAGTTGATAGATCACAGAATCTCACATTAACCACTGTAACAAAACCTTTAAAGGATTACAATTTATAGCTCAAGAACGACAAGTATAAGATTGAAGCTCTCTTCAAATTTTTGAATTTTAGATTATGGGTTCTCTCTACCTCTTTAGCATCTCAATTCCTTTTATACTCCTCCACTTCCAGTCTACCGTCAAACAGTCTTTAGAGGATCAATGTCCAATCAACTCATTGGAAAGAATTGTCAAAAGAAGATTAAGTAGCCATTGAGAGATGAGATCAAAATCTCTTATTGATTTAGTCACCCATACAATCAAATTTAGGTTTCTATAAGTAGAGTCCTTTATTTGAAAATAATCTTGTCTTGCCAATCAATCTGGATGCCTTGCAATAATATTTGCTTCGCGAGACGTTCTTCATGATTGAGACCTTTCAATATTGAAGTCAAAGCTAGATCACTATCCGTTATGATATAAATAATTTGCATGCCAATCTTAGTTTGATACTTAGTCGTCTACATCTGAGTCTGAGTCTGAGTTTGAATAACCCTTGAGTCTAAATAAACTTCAAAGTTAGATGATATTGTCTGAGTCCGAATGCTTCTTGATCTGAAGATATTAAATGCCTTCAAAATACTCATGTTCCAATTTATGATATCTATGCGATATAACATTACATCCACGAAGATACTGCTTTAGCTTATAGTTATATAATTCAAGTCATAGAGTCCTAATCCATAAACAGCATTAAATTACACTTCTTTCTCAAGTATCACCTACAAATGAATGATCAGATGTATTTATTAGAATCAGAGATATTAAGGATTGTTTTATTAGCTTCAAAATCTATTTGGAAGTTTTTTCAACAAAAAAAGTAGGTCCAAATCATGATAGCTATGATCCAAGTATATGCACTATAAAGGAAGAATTTATGATAAGTATTCCCACTTATATCTTCAAGAATAGGGAAAATGAGAGTTATAATCCTTAAATTGTGCCTTAATGTGTAACATCATCCAAGGGAGAAAGTCGCCATAAGTTTCTAAGGGAAAAGTTTTCAAAAAGTCCTTAACCCATTTTGTGGCGGCCAATTCAGTTTTGAACTTTTATTTTTGTCAATTTAGTCTTAAACTTTTAATGATTTGACAATTTTCCCCGTAGTTTTCTCGTCAATTTTGGGTGAAAATCGCCGACATGGATGCTAGCCATTCTACGTGGCATGACTACCACGTTAGCGATGTTTGATCAAAATTAGCTAGAAGGAGAGGGCCACATTGATAAGTCATCTAAAGGTTTGGACTAAATTGACAAATCTTCAAAGGCTTTAGAATTGAATGGTTAAAGTGAAAAGTTTAGACTGAACTGGCCACCATGTTTATGACTTTTTGGATAATTATCCCAGTCTCTAAACTATTTTGAAAAGTGCAATGTAGTCCATAAAACATTGTAAAATGTGCAATCTAGCTCCTAAACTTTCGATTTTCTTAATCTAAACACTCTCAACTTGCCATAACAAAGTCAAATCAATCTTTCAGTTCTAATCATTATATTATTGCCTAGATTTTAAAATAACTTTTCATTTCAATCAATTTTCTATCACGACAAGATGCTATCTTTTTGTTACCATGTTATCCTTTGGTCTTCATAAATTTAATGATAGTTGCATTTAGTATACTTTTAGCTTATGATTTTGCGTAACAGTAAAAATAGAACCTCTTTAGAGTTTGTATCCGATTGATATCCCTACTATCTTAAATTTAAGTATTTTTGTGAAGATAGCTAGAAATAATATTAACTTATCTACAGGTACTCGTATATTAATATTGTTTCTCCATCTTTCATAATCACCTAATGCATCCGATGCACAAAGTAACTTTTTAAGAGGCCTAAATTTTTGTGATTTTTCTCTCATATATCTATCCACTAGTGGAGAGGTGCTTGATCATGGAATTGTACACCTTAATACATTTTTTGACTATCTAAATTTAACTTAATGAACTTCAAAAAGGTAGTCATATATCTGATTAAGATTGTGAGTGTTTATTTGAGGAGTAAAACTATAATGTGCCTTTTCTCTATCGTATCCATCAACTTAAGATGAGTATATCTTAGTTTTGGATACTATTATAGAATTGGAAATGCTTCTTTGGAAGTAGATTCAAATACCATTACCGAGTGTTTTGCATAAAGCACTAATTGATTGGGAGATCGTGTGGTGAAAAATAACTGATAGTACTGTCAGCAAGTAGCTTTCATATAGAATTTCATCAAACAAAAACTGCACTTTCATTAAGAAACATTGCGGATTCCAAGCTGCAAATTTTTTCTACGGCCTTATTAATCTAATAAACCATTTTTCAGATCCTTAGTGCTCACAGCAAAAAATCGGCAATGGCGCAAGCCACGGAGGCCTCTTTGCTTTCGTCATCATTCAAGTCCGATATTGGCGACTTCGAGCCTCCAAGTGTCACTTCACAATTGAATGTGCTCAATTCCGCGCTGTTCATGTACTCCAAGGTGGACGTCTAGTCGCCTTTCATCAAGCGGTCCTTGCCCGCAGGGGCCATTGTGACTACGATGACTTTGTACCACTTCTCGCAGAGGTACAACTTTTCCTTCGTTCTCAGGTCAAGGGCTTTGTCGAGCAAATCCTCGATTTGGTCAGAGTCGACCTGGCCTTCGCGTTAACCTTGTCGACCATGATTAGGGCAAGGGTTTGGTGTCCACAGTGGAGCTCGGGGATCGGACCTAAGAGCCTTGGCACAGAAGTGGGCGTACATCGTCTTTTGCATGTGTCGTCGACCATGGTAGGATGGTGATGAGAAGAATTTGAGTGAACGATACAAGTACGAAGAGCATGGGAGTCCTCACGTTGTCGGAGTCTGTTTTTTTTAGGAGATGATGATTGTGATGAGGTTTTGAAAGAGGATGGTAGGAAAAGGAATTCTTTTGCCGTACAAATGTGTGCTAGTCGACCGTTTGAAGAAACTGATACTTTCTATAGTGATAGCCACATCTCCGTTGACACATGACACTTGACACAGAGCATCAATAAAGACTATCCTTTCACTGAATTGTTTTCATAAATTGGCATTCATACTTGTCATAAATGAGGTTTGCGATACATAATCCACCACAATCTTGTTCTGTCTGCTAGCCTTAGTATCTAATATTAAGACAGATTGTCTAAGCTTTTGTCTGTAAAACCTCATTAAAGAAGTCATCATTATTGAGGTTATTGAATTAGCGGTCCATTCTAACCACGGAGCGGTAACACATTCCAATTATATAATCTCTAAAATGATCCGTATCTCCACCATTTCCTTTTTTATGCAATAGAACAATGCTTGTTCTAAGGTATTTAATACCACTTCTCATGCATCCTAATTAAGTCTATGCTTTGTTTAGATTATTAATGTCGCATTTCGCCTTGCCAAAGCAGCCTGGCTTTCTATGGCCCTGAAGATATAAAAGGATATGAATGAGAGTCCAAAAAAGATTTCTAAGCTAAATAAATGTACTTACGTGGCCCATCGTCTACGCTTAATCTGCCCGACGTTAGATCCACAGCACGAAATGTTTCATACATTTGAAAAAGGTATGGAGCTCGACCCACCACGGGGCAGATTCACAGGCTGATCGTAAGTACGAAGCAAGCAAACTCTAGCGCAGGTATGGGTTCCTGATAGTTTTGAGGATGGGTGCTTCTAAGTGTTCTCTTTGATCCCATCAAAGATTCTTTTTGTAGGATAATGAAAGAACAGTTCTTTATTGATGTCTCTACTTAATCAAAAGAACAGTATTTCTTAATGTCTTTGGTGGGCTTTTGGAAGAAGTGTCGGACATTATCACGGTGAGTTGGACAGTTCAGATTGCACTCAGCATGAACGAAAAGCATTGATCCAATAAAATTTGACTCTGGCCTGATCAAAGGAAATAATCTAAGAGTGTGCTACCAATGACAGGATAAAATCCCAAAAATCTATAATTTCAAGGAGGTGTTTGCTCAATCACTTTATCATTATATATAATGCAGAAATATATCCACTTTTCGGTTGATGAGGTGTTATGTGATCTATTGCGTGTCGGTGCCACTATGAAGGTGATATTGCTGCCACCATGAAAGGTTCATGGTGGCAGCATATCACCTTCATAGTGGCACCGACCACGCAATAGATCACATAACACCTCATCAACCGAAAAGTGGATATATTTCTGCAAATTATATATAATGATAAAGTGATTGAGCAAACACCTCCTTGAAATTATAGATTTGGGATTTTATCCTGTCATTGGTAGCACAAACTCTTAGATTATTCCTTTGATCAGGCCAGAGTCAAATTTTATTGGATCAATGCTTTTCGTTCATGCTGAGTGCAATCTGAAACTGTCCAAACTCACCGTGATAATGTCCGACACTTCTTCCAAAAGCCCACCAAAGACATTAAGAAAATACTGTTCTTTGATTAAGTAGAGACATCAATAAAGAACTGTTCTTTCATTATCCTACAAAAAGAATCTTTGATGGGATCAAAGAGAACACTTAGAAGCACCCATCCTCAAAACTATCAGGAACCATACCTGCGCTAGAGTTTGCTTGCTTCGTACTTACGGATCAGCCTGTGAATCTGCCCCGTGGTGGGTCGAGCTCCATACCTTTTCAAATGTATGAAACTTTCGTGCTGTGGATCTAACGTCGGGCAGAATTAAGCGTAGACGATGGGCCACGTAAGTACAATTATTTAGCTTAGAAATCTTTTTTTGGACTCTCATTCATATCCTTTTATATCTTCAGGGCCATAGAAAGCCAGGCTGCTTTGGCAAGGCGAAATGCGACATTAATAATCTAAACCAAAGCATAGACTTAATTAGGATGCATGAAGAAGTGGTATTAAATACCTTAGAACAAGCATGTTCTATTGCATAAAAAAGAAAAATGGTGGAGATACGGATCATTTTAGAGATTATATAATTGGAATGTGTTACCGCTCCGTGGTTAGAATGGACCGCTAATTCAAATAACCTCAATAATGATGACTTCTTTAATGAGGTTTTACAGACAAAAGCTTAGACAATCTGTCTTAATATTAGATACTAAGGCTAGCAGACAGAACAAGATTGTGGTGGATTATGTATCGCAAACCTCATTTATGACAAGTATGAATGCCAATTTATGAAAACAATTCAGTGAAAGGATAGTCTTTAATTGATGCTCTGTGTCAAGTGTCATGTGTCAAACGGAGATGTGGCTATCACTATAGAAAGTATCAGTTTCTTCAAAACGGTCGACTAGCACACATTTGTACGGCAAAAGAATTCCTTTCCTACATCCTCTTTCAAAACCTCATCACAATCATCATCTCCTTAAAAAAAAACAGACTCGACAACGTGAGGACTCCATGCTCTTCGTACTTGTATCGTTCACTCAAATTCTTCTCATCACCATCCTACCATGGTCGACGACACATGCAAAAGACGATGTACGCCCACTTCTGTGCCAAGGCTCTTAGGTCCGATCCCCGGAGCTCCACTGTGGACACCAAAACCTTGCCCTAATCATGGTCGACAAGGTTAACGCGAAGGCCAGGTCGACTCTGACCAAAATCGAGGATTTGCTCGACAAAGCCCTTGACCTGAGAACGAAGGAAAAAGTTGTACCTCTGCGAGAAGTGGTACAAAGTCATCGTAGTCACAATGGCCCCTGCGGGCAAGGACCGCTTGATGAAAGGCGACTAGACGTCCACCTTGGAGTACATGAACAGCGCGGAATTGAGCACATTCAATTGTGAAATGACACTTGGAGGCTCGAAGTCGCCAATATCGGACTTGAATGATGACGAAAGCAAAGAGGCCTCCGTGGCTTGCGCCATTGCCGATTTTTTGCAGTGAGCACTAAGGATCTGAAAAATGGTTTATTAGATTAATAAGGGTTGTAGAAAAAATTTGCAGCTTGAAAATCCGCAATGTTTCTTAATGAAAGTGCAGTTTTTGTTTGATGAAATTCTATATGAAAGCTGCTTGCTAGACAATACTGTCAGTTATTTTTCACCACACGATCTCCCAATCAATTAGTGCTTTATGCAAAACACTCAGTAATGGTATTTGAATCTACTTCCAAAGAAGCATTTCCCAATTCTATAATAGTATCCAAAACTAAGATATACTCATCTTAAAGTTGATGGATACGATAGAGAAAAGGCACATTATAGTTTTACTCCTCAAATAAACATTCACAATCTTAATCAGATATATGACTACCTTTTTGAAGTTCATTAAGTTAAATTTAGATAGTCAAAAAATGTATTAAGGTGTACAATTCCATGATCAAGCACCTCTCCACTAGTGGATAGATATATGAGAAGAAAAATCACAAAAATTTAGGCCTCTTAAAAAGTTACTTTGTGCATCGGATGCATTAGGTGATTATGAAAGATGGAGAAACAATATTAATATACGAGTATCTGTAGGTAAGTTAATATTGTTTCTAGCTATCTTCACAAAAATACTTAAAATTTAAGATAGTAGGGATATCAATCGGATACAAACTCTAAAAGAAGTTCTATTTTTACTATTACGCAAAATCATAAGCTAAAAGTATACTAAATGCAACTATCATTAAATTTATGAAGACCAAAAGGATAACATGGTAACAAAAAGATAGCATCTTGTCGTGATAGAAAATTGATTGAAATGAAAAGATATTTTAAAATCTAGGCAATAATATAATGATTAGAACTGAAAGATTGATTTGACTTTGTTATGGCAAGTTGAGAGTGTTTAGATTAAGCAAATCGAAAAGTTTAGGAACTAGATTGCACATTTTACAATGTTTTATGGACTACATTGCACTTTTCAAAATAGTTTAGAGACTGGGATAATTATCAAAAAGTCATAAACATGGTGGTCAGTTCAGTCTAAACTTTTCACTTTAACCAATTCAATTCTAAAGCCTTTGAAGATTTGTCAATTTAGTCCAAACCTTTAGACAACTTACCAATGTGGCCCTCTCCTTCTGGCTAATTTTGATCAAACATCGCTAACGTGGTAGTCATGCCACGTAGAATGGGTAGCATCCATGTCGACGATTTTCACCAAAATTGACGAGAAAACTACAGTGGAAAATCGTCAAATCATTAAAAAGTTTAAGACTAAATTGACAAAAATAAAAAGTTCAAAACTGAATTGGCCGCCACAAAATAGGTAAGGACTTTTTGAAAAATTTTCCCTTAGAACTTATGGCGACTTTCTCCCTTGGATGACATTACACATTAAGGCACAATTTAAGGATTATCACTCTCATTTCCTATTCTTGAAGAATAAGTGGGAATACTTATCATAAATTCTTCCTTTATAGTGCATATACTTGGATCATAGCTATCATGATTTGGACCTACTTTTTTTTGTTGAAAAAACTTCCAAATAGATTTTGAAGCTAATAAAACAATCCTTAATATCTCCGATTCTAATAAATACATCTGATTATTCATTTGTAGGTGATACTTGAGAAAGAAGTGTAATTTAATGCTGTTTATGGATTAGGACTCTATGACTTGAATTATATAACTATAAGCTAAAGCAGTATCTTCGTGGATGTAATGTTATATCGCATAGATATCATAAATTGGAACATGAGTATTTTGAAGGCATTTAATATCTTCAGAATCAAGAAGCATTCGGACTCAGACAATATCATCTAACTTTGAAGTTTATTTAGACTCAAGGGTTATTCAAACTCAGACTCAGACTCAGATGTAGACGACAACTATCAAACTAAGATTGGCATGCAAATTATTTATATCATAACGGATAGTGATCTAGCTTTGACTTCAATATTGAAAGGTCTCAATCATGAAGAACGTCTCGCGAAGCAAATATTATTGCAAGGCATCCAGATTGATTGGCAAAGACAAGAATTATTTTCAAATAAAGGACTCTACTTATAGAAACCTAAATTTGATTGTATGGGTGACTAAATCAATAAGAGATTTTGATCTCATCTCTCAATGGCTACTTAATCTTCTTTTGACAATTCTTTCCAATGAGTTGATTGGACATTGATCCTCTAAAGACTGTTCGACGGTAGACTGGAAGTGGAGGAGTATAAAAGGAAATTGAGATGCTAAAGAGGTAGAGAGAACCCATAATCTAAAATTCAAAAATTTGAAGAGAGCTTCAATCTTAGACTTGTCGTTCTTGAGCTATAAATTGTAATCCTTTAAAGGTTTTGTTACAATGGTTAAATGTGAGATTCTGTGATCTATCAACTTGAATATCATCACTATTTGTAACCTCTAATTGATTGATTAGTGAAATTCAAGCATAGGCTATCAAAGTGGAGAGTCAATATAGGCTTGGTCTAGGCCGAATCATTATAAATATCGTGTTTGACTCTTACTTACTGTGTCTGATAATTTATTGCGCACACATGAATCTAATTATATCACTATTTCTATTCAGACTCTAATTTGGTTATGAACTTGATAGTTTAAATTATGCGTTAGCTTATCAAGTTCTTTAAAATCACTTATTAACCATCCTAGTTGATACCATTAGCTACAACACTATTATATGTAGTTACTAGAAATCTAACCTTTGTTGATATTGGAGACCAGTTAAATTTGACTCATCAATACATACCTTTTGAATTAGTATTTGTTTCAAAAGAAGAAAAAATGACTCGCAAAATACTTGAAGAATTTAAATTAGAAGAACTATGGAACATCATCAAGTTTTCAAAAACTGATATAGACGAAAATCGGATAGTATACCTGTGTGATTTATAGTAAGATGTCATTTCGTGAATATTGAGATTATATGCTTTCCCAGCCTTAAAAATTTAGCATTACAATAACCACATCAAGAATTTTAACTTCATTAGTATTCACTACTAGTTTTAATCAACATAGGGTGTATTTGTTTTGCAAAAAACGAATGATTTGAAGAACATCTTCCCTAAAATGATCATGTGTATCACTTATAAAAATAAATAAATAAATAAATATTTAGACATAAATTGTTATCTATAATGAAAAAAAATTAATGACTAATTATTTTTAACTGTATAAATAATTAATTTTAGAAAAATATATTCTAAATCATTCATTTTTTTGAAAACAAAAGGAGCTTAAATTTTTATTCATATTGCGCTTTTCTAAATACTTCCGTAAGGTTCAATTAAAAGTAATGGCAAATCAAATGTGTAATATCGAAAAAAAAAAAAGTGGATTTTGAAGGGAAAAAAACCTCTAGTTAAAAAAATAATTCTCAAGTACCCTCGTTATCTTTATATTGCCTAACTTTTTGTATTGTCTCTTGACATAAGTTCCTTTTAAAAACAAGACTCCCTAAACGCAAGTTTGAGAGAAAACTAACATCATTAGGAGCACAAATGATAATCATCTGTTCCCATTAGATATTTCTGGCTAGAAATAAATTTTTCTATTTTTATTTCCTTAATGTGTTTTTGAACAGAGCTTTTGACAAAAACACAAAATTTCTATTCCCGAAATAAAATTTTGTTTGATAACAACAAAAAATTTCTATGGTAACAGATGGACCGAGAGCCGGTGAACGGTGGAAGGTGGGACGGTAACTGGTGGATGGCAAGCAACGATAGGGACGCAAGAGAGAGAGGTAGTGATGAGAAGAATTCTTATTTTGAAAATAGAAAATCTCTGTTTGTCATTTTTACTCCAAATATATTTCTGTGCTAAAAAAAATTGACCCAAGAATAAAAAAAAAATTACCAAATAGACTTCTATTCCAAATCCGTTCCCAAGAATAAAAATATAGAAACCCAGAGAAATAGGATAGTTATCATTCACGCCCCAGAAGTCTCAAGAGGATATGACCCCATCTTCACTGTGTCATATATTTACTTATAATAAATATTAGATACAAATAGCAGCTATAGGGTTGGTGTTAAGAAAGAATATAAATAAAAACATAGATAAATTTGCTTCAAAAAAAAAATAGAACTCATTGAAAAACTCTCAAAGGGCCACATCATCTCGTTACTATTCATGGCCCAATCACTCCTTTTTTTTTTTTTGGTCGGAATGGCCCAATCACTTTACCATGCATAGATTATCAACACAAGTGCCTGAAGATCTCATATTAATCAGGACTAGTTACCCCTCTTCAATGATTGAAGAGTAACCTGATTAATGGGTTATATTAATCCTAATTTCGAACGAACTCAGTTAACTTTCTTTGAATCTCTAGTCGATCTATTCGTCACTGAATATGCACAAAAAGCTGCAAAGACGGCAACAGGTCATGCCGATTTTGCCATCTTCAATGATTGAAAGGAATTAAAGACAGGATCAAATTTTGTATTTTATGTTTTGTTGAATAGACCATCGCCAAGTGTCATAGGGTCATGCCACTACAAAAATCTTGGACAACTTTTTACATCAATATAAAGATTGTAAAAACAATAGTAACGACAGAGGGACACTAACTCCATAACATTTAAGGATGTTGTATGTGTCAATATCTAACGTTTGAAGAGAGTCTCCCCACCAAATTTTAGAGAGGAGGACAACTTAAACACTTCAATTTTTTTTTAAACATACATGAAGATATTAGAATTCAGATTCAACTGGAGTTGTTACTGTGAATTTCGCGGAAATTAAGATGCATTTTTGAACTAAAAATCCAAACCTTAATCCCTATCGACACATCTTCACATTGTTGGGAAAAACAGCAGATAAATTTCCCTCTTTAACTAGAAAATGAATTGAACATAACCAGTGAAAATGTACGAACCAAAAGAAAAATAATACAAGAATTTTTCTATGTGGAAACCTCCTCCAATATGAAGGACAAAATCTACAGGACTATTCATGGAGTCCACCCAAATCTCCACTATTGATAGTTTAGGCATAAAATCTCACTGATGTTAACAACACTAAAATCCCAAAACTACAAGTAAAGAGCAAGCATTAATATCACCTTGAATGAAAAAAATTGGATGGAAACCACCCCAAAAATGTGGTATGAAACCACCCACAAAAAAATGCAATAGACACTTTCAAAACACAATCCAATCATTTACTATCAAGACCTATAAATCTCAAAGCCACTAACAAAATTTCAACGCAATTGGACCACGGATGGACTTCCAATTGTTGAGTTAATCGTTGCTGGATAGATTTATTTTTCCCAGAAAACTACTACTATCCCACGTTTAGCTACTGCCTTTTTTCACATTTGTGGTGCTGATGTGTTACTCTAGGTATGGCAGCCCCTTTCCAAAATAATAAGAAGCTAAAATGACACTCAAATGGCCTGGACCAGCCTAAATGGCCCAAAAATATCCCCTTCCGACCCATAGAGGGAGATTTTGATATAAAAGAAAGTCAACAAAAAACCATGCCGACCTAACGAAGGCAAAACTCATACTTCTCTCTAGTGAGAGCCTTTGTCATCATATCTGAAGCATTATCTTCTGTGTATACTTTCTCAAGTTTCAACTTTTTAAATTTTAAAGTTTCTCGTATCCAATGATACCTCACATCAGTATGCTTTGACTAGGCATGAAAAGTGAAATTTTTCGCAAGATGTATAGCCACTTTTATTATCATAAAGTAAAACATACCTTTCTTGAGAGAAAACAAGTTCTTGTGTGAACTCTTTCATCCAAAGCAATTCCTTGCATGCTTTGATTGCTGCGATGAATTCTGTCTCTGTCGTCGACAAGGCAATTTATTTTTGCAACTTTGATTGCCAAGCCACAACTCCCCCGAAAAAGTAATCAAATAACCTGAAATAGATTTCCTTGTGTCAACATCCCCTGCCATGTCTGAATTAGTATACCCAAAAAGAATTAGCTTCTCACTCCCAAATGAAGGTCTCAAACTAGAAGTGCCTTGGAGATATCTTAGGATCCACTTCAATGCAATCCAATGCTCTCTGTCTAAATTTGACATAAAACAGCTAACCACTCAAAGCTATGTTTGGCCTTGTACAAACAATTGCACACATCAAACTACCCACTACAAAATCGTAAGGAACTTTTCCATGTTCTCCAAATCTTTCTCGCTTGATAGACATTGTTTATGCCTAAGCTTAAAGTGTATAACAAGAGGCGTACTCACCACTTTAGCTTTATCCATTTTGAACCTTTAAAGTCCTTTCTCTATGTACTTCTCTTGAGATAAGCATAACCCCTTCGCTTGTCTGTCACAAGTGATCCTCATACCAAGGATTTGCTTAGCTAAACCCAAGTCTTTCATAAAAAAAGACTCACTCAAATCTCGCTTTAACTTGTCAATCCTTGAAGCATTCTAACCAACTATAAGCATGTCATTGACATAGAGCAATAAAATAACAAAATCATCTTCATAGAATTTCTACACAAACACACAATGATCAGAAGTAGTCTTCTTATAGGCTTTCTCCCCCATAAAAGACTTGAATTTCTATGTCAATGCCTTGACGCTTATTTTAAGCCATATAAGCTTTTCTTCAGTTTGCAAACACAATTTTCTTTACCTTTCACCAGAAAACCCTTGTGCTACTCCACGTATATATCTTCCTATAAATCACCATGAAGAAAATCAGTCTTCACATCCATCTATTCAACCTTGAGATTAAGACTAGTTGCCAGACTCAAAATAACTTGAATTGAAGGCATTTTCACGACTGACGAGAAAATTTCATCACAATCAACTCCCTTTTTCTATTGAAGCCTTTAATAACCAATCTCGCTTATATCGAGGATGCGAAGTAGTCTCATCTTACTTCAATCTGTAAACCCATCGATTCTTCAAAGCTCTTTCGCCCTTAGGTAGTGCCACTAACTCAAAAGTATGATTGCTATGCAGCAATTTCATCACATCATGTTATAATGCCCCATTTTAATAGTTCCAAACAATTCAAAAAAAAAAAGGAAATGGATTAGAAAGATGATTTGGGCCGGATGGATTGGGATTCAATTGGAACGAAGTCGTTAAATCAAGGGCAGGCCGAATGATGAACCGTGACAACGATAACAAGGCTCAGCCCAAACTAGTTTTTACCGTGTGAGATGATGAGCCCCGCAAATATTGGCCCGAATTCCAGCAGCTTTGGGTTCCATTGGTATTCAACCCAAGCCTATTGGCGTGAAACATTAGAAGTAAAAAACTGGAGAACAACAGACAAGGGATGAACAGTAGACCCATTTTCTCTGTTTTACACTTCCTCGACGGTATCACCAGCAGAGGTTCTCCATTCCTTTCCCGGTGGAGTTGAGCTCGATCGTCGATGCAAGTGCAACTGCGTCGGAGGAGGAGTCATCAAGCAAACTTGAGATTAACGAGCGACACAAGCCAAGGCAAGTTACTTTCTAACCTATCTACTATCTCTCCAATGGGCATGCAATCGGGTGAATTGATCAGTAGAGAGGACGTCGTTTGTTTGGTTTTGAGCTCTGGGTAGTTTGGGAGAATGGGATATCTAAATGTCCTCATGTATGTCGAATAGGGGCAACCGATGCTGTGTATTGATCACACGATCGCGAAGGGATAACGGCAAGGAAGGGAAATGTGGATTTGAGCTCTCTCTAAAAATTAAAACTACCCAATTTCACTGTTAGACTAGCTATGGGTCTCAGCTAGATAGGGAAGTCAAGTTTGCTCTGGGATGTTGCTCACCGAAGCGAAACATAATGGCGGCGTGATGTGTTTGTCGGCTAAATCTGTGCTGCACCATCTCGGATGACTGATGGGTAACGCTGGTGGTAATGGAGCATGTGTGAAGTGTGTGAATTGTAGGTAGTGTTGACGGTAAGATTGAGGGAAGGCCTTCACCATCTCTGCCGTGGGACTTAATTAAGGTAAGGGCATTTGTGGCTGTGGTAGTGAAAGGTGATGGCCGCAACAACAAAGGAAGGGTGAGTGAAGTTGCGATGTTTCTGGGTGAGCAGAGGTGTAGATACTGAGCAGGTTCACTTAGGCAAGGCGAAGGGGTGTTAATGAGAGTAGATGTAATTCTAACATAGTACTAGTTAGCCAAGCTGTGATTATCCAGTTTGATTTTTTTTAAAAAAAGGAGAAGAGGGTGGTGCTATCACAGACTGGAATAATAGAGACCAAGAGGTTAAAGGAAAGAAAATCAATTATCTTTGGTAAGGTTTAGTATCAATGGTTGGATTTTGTCTTGAGACGATTGTTAGGGGTGAAGTTAGTTTGGTTTGACCACAGGAAATGTGAGTTTTTCGCTAATTAAAACATTGTGTCGTTACATAATTATGCATGCATAAGTAAGGATACCAAGCACGGTCATAACTTTGCATATGATTACCACGTGAACAAATTAGGCAAGGCTCAAGAGATCGGTTTTACGTTTAGAATTTTACCCCATGGAGTTATGGGAAGATCCTGTGACTGGGTGGTCCTACTATGTGATTAGACCGGTCTCGGAGGCGGTACGAGATGGTTTGAGACTCACGTGTGTTAAATGACCGTTGCACTCATAAATTTTACGTGGGGTGCATGAGGTTGCGGCCGACGATTATAACCTCATGTATTCGATCGCGAATCACTTCATCGTTCAAACAGGCAATTACAAAAAGGCTAGGGCATTCCATTATATTGCAGTTTCTTGTTTATGGGAGGAATTTCTACCTTACATTTCAATGGACGAATTAGTCGATGTTTTAGAGGGCTAACTTGCTAAACCATTTTTTGGGTCTTCCACCTTACACATGGAAGATTGGATTGCCTGAATCACGAGTATTGTATAATGTGATTATTTCTCACTTTTTTATTGTTGAATTTTTTTTATATAGGTAAGTAGCATGGTGCAGGCCGATAAATGGTGGAGTTAGTAGTTCGGTTAAGCATGGGAACTTTTTGGTTGGGACTGTAGTCTTCGATTTTTGTATAGCGGATAGGGCCACTAGCGATTTTTGATGCCACCCGACTTATCTACCCACAGCATATAAAAAGAATCCGACGTTTGTTGGTCATAGATAAATAAAGTGCCTTGCTTTCATTTGTCTGCTTGTTATCTCATTTAAATTTAATCATCAAATCGATAGCATATGTGGCAAGCTTGGGGCGCCACGACTTCGACGCAGGATGCAGCCACGACACATGCATTGCATCAAACCATTCTTTCTTATTTTATCTTCTACTGCTTCTTCAAAATTTTCAGGTTTACCTGCATCTATCAATAAAACATACTCGCTAGAAGAGTATCTAGTAAATGGGGTGCGGTCTCTAGTAGACCTCCTCAAAGTAGTAATTGGTGTAATGGTGTAATGGTGCACTCTCTTGAGTATCAATGCTATCTGAATGCTACTAATCACCATGAGTCTAATATGGAACTTGCTCATCATTCTAAGTCTGACCCTGGACCTGTTAATTTGGATATTGACCTTGAATACCATCTTCAACCTGATTATGCAACTATCCCTATGACTCGAAGGATGGGACTGAGCTCGTATCAACTAACATATCAGAATCATGAGAATATGCCTTCTTCATCTTCTCAATATCCCAAATGGTCTCATTCTCAGTGAATACCACAACTCAACTTTTGACAATTTTCTTTGCTAGTGGATCATAAAGTCTGTAGCGCATTCATCAAAACCATAACTAAGAAAGATGCTCTCACGTGTCTTGACATATAATTTGGACCTCTCATCCTTGGGAACATGAACAAAAACTTTGCAACCACACACATTTAAATAGTCATATGAAATGTCCTTTCTAAACCAAACTCTATCTGGACATCACCATCCAATGCAGTAGTGGGAGATATGTCGATAACATATACCAATATGCTCAAAGCCTCACCCCAAAGGAATTTGGCAATTTTTCATTTGAAATCAAACACTTGACTCTCTCAACCCATGTTCTGCTCATTCTTTCTGCTATGCCAATTAACTAAGCTATTTTAGGAGATGTCTTCTAATGTCAAATCCCCTATTGCCTGCAATATTCATCAAATAAACCCAATCGAAAATTGAAAGTGCTTGAATACACCTAACATTTGATCTTTTATCTTCAAAAAATAAATTTTCTTGAATGGTCATCAATAAAGATTACAAGGTAGGCTGCACCACCAAGTATTAGTGGTTTTATTGGACCACAAATATATGAATGCACCAACTCTAGTATCTCTAATTTTCTCGAAGGAAAATGACTCTTGTATGAAAGTCTTCATTGTTTTCCCGCTAAACAATGTGCACACTTCTCAAGTCTTGCATTCTTCACTCCAAAGAGTAAACTTTTTTTAGCCAACAAACTAATACATTTCTCACTTATGTGACTAAGCTTCTTGTGCCATAATATAGTTGCATTCTCATCTTCCACGCATTACACGTGTCCTTGGAAATCTTAGCTTGTAACAAATACGAAGAAGATCTCTAGCCACAACTAATGAGCCTTTGGTGAGTTTCCACTGTTCATTATCGAAAGTACTGGAAAATCCTATATCATTGAGCTCACCAGTTGAAATTAGATTCAAACGAATATTCGAAACATGTCTAACATCTTTGAAAATTAGTTTTGCTTCGTTATTAACCTCCAAGCACACATCTTTTATAGCCACAACTGTAGCCAAACCATCATTGCCCACACTTAAAGGCTAAAATTTCAAGACCTATATGATGTAAAAAAAAAAAAATCCTTCCTAGAGGTGATATGAAGGGAAGCTCCACTATTAATAACTCAGTTCGAATCGTCGCAAGCAAAATTAACATGGTCATCATAGCAAATAATAACAAGTTCCTCCACAACAGTGGCCACCCACTCATCATTACTCTTATCTCTTTTCTCAATATCGTCATTGCCATTTTTTCTTCTCATTTCTCTTCTCATTTTTCAGTTGAAAATAATTTTCCTTAATATGACCCTTCTTACTGCAATTATAACACTCAATAGTCTTTTTTCATTATCTTGACTTGCTTCGACTCTTGTTTCTACTTTTCAAACCTCTACTCTGACTTCTACCCCTGTTTTCAAAAACTAAGGCTTTAGAATGGAGAAAGAACCATGCATTTTTCTTCTCATCTCTTCATTCAAAACATCACTTTTTGCAAAATCCATGGTAACAATACCATCAAGTGCGGCATTAATCAAAGACACACGAAATGTCTCCCAAGATTTTAGTAAGGTACACAGCAACCAAAGCCCTGTACTTTATCATCAAATTTAATATTTATGGTAGAAAGTTAGCCTATCATTCTCTAAAACTCATTTCAACAGTCTAATATAGATTGGTCATCTTTGTAATGCAACTCCATAAATTATTTAATCAAACATAATTTGTAGTTGCCAATCTTCCATAAATATAATGACTCAAGCTTGTTCCATAACGTTCTAGCATGTGATTCTTTGTTGATGTGACTTAAAACATTATCATTGACAAATTGTCGAATAAACCCACGCATAATTTTGTGCTCAAGATTCCAATCAGTATCAGTCATGTTATTGGGTTTATCCTTGGCAAACACCAGTAAATGCCAGCGCTTCACATACAAAAAATCTTTCATTTTTCCTCTCCATACATGATAATTCTTTCTATTTAAACTGACCATCTTGCTTATATTTGGTTTCATCGGTCAATCAAAAACAACGCTCTAATACCACTCTGTTGGGAAAAACAGCAGATAAATTTCCGTCTTTGACAGAACTTATGAGAAAACGAATTGAACACAACCAATGGAAATATACAAACTAAAAGAACGTGGAAAAAGCCTCTAATGTGAAGGATAAAAAAAAAGGGATTGTTCACAGAGTCCACCCAAATCTCCACTATTGATAACTTATGTACAAAACCTCACTGATTTCAACAACACTCAAATCTCAAAACTACAAGTGAAGAGCAAGCATCAACATCACCTTTAACGAAAGAAACTTGATAAAAGCCACCCAAAAATTTGGTCTGAAACCACCCACGATAATTTCAAATACACAATCCAACCGTTCAAAATCAAGACTAATAAGTCTCGAAGCCGCTGACAAAATTTCAGCCCGATCAAGCCACAGATGGACTTCCAATTGTCGAGTTGATCGCTACTGGACAGACTAGTTTTTCCTAGAAAACTGCAGCTGTCCCACATTTAGCTGTTATCTTTTTTCACGTTTGTGGTGCCGATGTATTACCCTAGGCATGGCAGCGCCTCTTCAGCATAATGAGAAGCTAAAAGGAGACTCAAATGGGCTGGACCGGCCTAAATGGCCCGACACACATCAGCTAATTGCTACAAGGTGGAACAGAAGGATGCAATGTGATTGAATTTTAAATAGTGGCATCCGTACATGCGAGCATACGTACATATATGTATACGTGCGTACATGGCAAGATAAAAATAGTCAGATTATCAAAAGCACAAAGCAAGTGCTTTTAAATTAACCCACGACAAGATGGATTGCGGAAGCAACCCTAGCGTGCAATGAATGGCAAGCCAAAAATTACCCGCAACTCATGGTCATATGCTGTTTTGCTTGTTTTTCTACCTATTATGGGATGCCATGCATGATAATGCGTTGTTATATATTCTGTAAGACAGAGCCAAAATCTATATTATAGATTATATGTTTCTCTTCTTGACGTGTAAAAAAGATACATTGGAACTTTGATCTTAATGCATCTTTGATCCTCCCATCAACCTTCTAATTCCCCTCCTGTTTTTCCTTCATTAAGTCAAACAATGAAGAGCTTCTTCTTCCTCACACCCATTTTTCTCCTCGGCCTGATCATTCTATCTCTGCGAGCGCCTGCTCTTTCCCTCAAGAAGAGAGTCGACTTGATTGAGAAGACTTGCAAGAAGACGCCGCACCATGATCTATGCGCCTTGTCCTTGAGAACATATCCTGGCAGCTCCAACGCGACTGTCCACGACCTAGCCAGCGCAATACTGAACCTGACCTTGGCAAACGCGACCGACACATTGAGTTACATAGAGGCACTAATCGATCAGACCGTGGACCCGCAGCTGGAGAGGCCGCTGGACTATTGTGGCGAGCTGTACATACCGGTCATGGAGTACACGCTTCCTCAGGCCATCGTTGCCTTCAACAAGGCTCGGTACAAATTCGCAGCATACGGAGTGTCGGTTTCAGGGGACCAGGCCGACAAATGCGAGAAGGAGTTCTCTGAATCGATGGCCTCACCGTTGGGCGATAGGAATAAGCTTGTGAGGGAGCTGTGCGACGTGGCTGTGGCTATTATCAAGATGTTGCGGTGAGGTTAAAAGTTAGTCCTCATTGATGATGATATCTCTCTTACAACATTCGTTAGAATTAATATGAAACGTAGTATTTTGAGTAAATGGTCTGATTATGATGATGATGAGGATGAGGATGTGTGAGAAGGAGACATAAGATTTTGCTTTGTCCGTGCCTTGGACTGATTATTTTCCTGTAGATTGAAAATTAGTGATCATGATATAATTTACATAGGTACTTGTGAGAGAGTTTGATGTTTTTTCTACTCTCTCTCTCTCTCTCTCTCCAATTTTGATATTACATATGGTCAATCCTTCGGAGATCTAAAATAAACAAAAGATTAACAAAATACTTATGCTGCAATCAAGACCAAGAACAGCTTCCTTAAAGTAGGGATCTTGATTTTCCTAGTGCCATTGCCTAATCATGAATCAGGACTAGTAGCTGCTACTTTGAAGAGAACTTCTGCTCAATCAAGTTCTCATAACATGGTGAATATATTATCATATGTAAACGGCAAATCTAAATTCAAAAAGTCAGCATCCTTTTGCTTTCACCAAAAAGATGAAATTGGATTTAAATTCAACTTTAGCATAATTTATGTATCGCTAGTTAGCATAATTTATGTATCGCCTATCAACCATACCGCAGTGAATTCGGTCTTTCTAACTTGCTCCGATGAAACCAGTTCGTTTGTGGCCTGTGGGACTAGGTAAATCACACTGTTCCACTCATGAGCATGCTCCAAATGCTGTTGCTTGAAATGATTTCGAGGGCTTTTGATCTCGAGTGCCGGTTTACAGGTATTGGATACATGATAAACATCGAATCATGCGAAACTGGGGCAGAACAGAGGCCAGGTTATGAGGAGATAGGAGATTGGTATGGTGCCAAAAGGAGAATGTGAACATTAGTTCAAGAAGGGAATATAGTGAAGAAACCCAATCAGGAGAATCTCGTATGGTGCATGGAAACTGATCTACAAACACCAACATCGGGCTATAAGAGTTTTGACAATAAAATCACATTGCACCACTCATCAAAACCTCAGAAGGAAGGATAGATCATAGACTATTCAGTGCACCATTTGAATGTTGGCCACTCAAGTGAACCAGCAAATATAAAATCAACCTGATTATTTGGCTCCACAGAACGATAGAGCTAATGGGAGGTGAGTTCTCAGAAATGCTCTTGATCTGTTTTGCAGATACATCATTGTTCAACACCATCCATTGTCAATCTCACCATCATACAAAATTTGAACATGTGAGGCATTAAATCCCTCAGGATCTCCAATATTCAATTGCAGGGTTGACTGTATCAAGAAATCACAAAACAGCATTGCAATTTCAGAGAAGAGAGTTGAAACAGATTGAACACCTGGTCTTGAATTTTTAAGGAATCCAATTCAGACATGACCAAGTGGACTTGGATCTAGCAACAGAGATTCTTTTCAAAAGAAGTAATATGCGCACCCGTGAGGCCATGTGCTGGAAGTTTCTTCAACATGATGAACCTAATTAAAGGCTCTGGCTGCTCACACTAGCATGCCCACATGAAGAACACTCTCTCCCACTTACATCAAACCTGAAAGGGTTACAAAATTGTATTGAAACGAAAACGAGCAGTGACAAAGTTGACCGCCCTCTTTCCGCAACAGTTATGGCACCCTCAAACACAGCCAAGAACCCACATACAAGTAGCCACGAGAATTTGCAACATCCGAAGCTAGCGAGCTCCTCTGCGTTCCTTTCTTCAAATTACAAGGTATCTTGGTTCTCTCTTATGGGACAAACATTGGTTCTCTCTTATGGGACAAACAATGAAACAGATCTTATATATGCAATGGAGGAAAACTAATTATTCCGGGAACATTTCGAGACAACGGCTCCAAAAATTCCCAACGAGTTGCTAGAGTGGCAACCAATGTAAAGACAGAGCATTCCGCGACAAATAAACATCTAATGTGCAAGATAATTTAACTCACTCCCCCAACTTCGAAGAGTATACAAAAGGGGATAAATTACCCAGCAAGACGGTTTGTAGTAGCCACCTGTACACGTCATATAAGATCGCAACAGAACAGTCCAAATCATCCAGCAACTCTACCCGGTTTTCCCCCTGCACTCGAACCAGCAACCTCCTCTACCAAACTGCACAGACAATCAAGGAGCGTTATTTCCAAACTAATAGCAATTAACATTATCAAGAGAAAAAAAACCGAAAGAAAGGAACCCACAGGGGAGAACCGTCTGCAGGCTCATTCATGTGCGTGATATATGGATTTTGGTTGTACTGAACCGATATTAGACCTCCCAGTGGTGATCCTGCTGACTCTGGAGAGCCTTCAAAGTTTGCCACCGAGGATTTTGTAGAGCCATCAAAGTTGCCATCCGAGGATGTTTGTTTCTGGTGCAATTCTGCAAGGGCAATTACCGCATCTTGAGATACTGCGACTTATGAACAACATAAACAATCAAACTGCTTCATAAATAATGTGACATCCATGAACTATTTTGAAATCTAACTATCGCCATCTTGCGTCTATTCAGCATAAACCTTGCAAAGAACGAGTCCACTAGAAAATCACACACTGAGTTAATATGTTCTGTAACTACTTCACAGCCCTCTTAATACGTACAAATTACCAATGTCTTTGAGGAATAATAGTCTAAGTGAGGAACCATGTCCATTTCTCCAGATACATTACATTAATTTCTCTACTCTAATAAGCAAAAAGGTAGGGAAATCAGTGAAACATTTTCAACTACACAAAATTACTTACCATGACACATGTCCCCTCTCTATTATATAGTCTCTGTTGAGCAATAACCAATTTCGCAGGAAACTCCTCAGACATTAACACCAAATCAAGTATCATTACCTCTGAAACAGTATCAATAGGCAAGAAAAGACCAGTGAACACCATGGCATCACAATGTTCTGACGAGACAATGATGCCCTGGCCATTTTGTCCTTCTTCCAGGGCCTATCATCGCTCGATCCTAGCACGCTTCAACATTGTGCATTTGAACTCTCTTTATCAGCTTTTCATCTGCAGAATCTAGTGATGGACCTCTGGGGGCCGGGAGGCATTCGGGCCTTTGGTTGCTACTTTTTTTCCTCATTTTCCTTCATGTGCACTTCGCTGGCTCTTTTCCTCCGACTACTTAACCATATTTCGTGCATCAACACGATCTGAGTTCAATTGTTGACATAAAAACCGACAACCATCTCTCTTTCACCGGACTATCTATAAGCCCCCATAGACCTCACTAACTAACTTCCTTCTTTTTTGGTGGCAGAAGTAGAATCTTCGCTCGAACCTTCTTCCGACAATTACTAACAGCTTCAGAA
>JAGVVM010005251.1:0-28411 GCA_019149425.1 Psidium friedrichsthalianum
CCTAGGGTTTTTCTAGGGATTTTTCACTTGCGTTTCTTAGAATCATCCAGGGACGGGCGAAACTGTCATTGTCCAAGTTTCCTTCTGGAATGTTCTATTAATGAGTTGGTTGGGATCGGTGGATTACAATCGTGGAGCCATCAGATCTGATAAGAGATCAACGATTTTTAATCCGAGGTTCTCTCTTATAAAAAAAAAGGCGCTCTTTAGTCCTTCTCAATTTATTATCCACTGAGAAATAACAAAGCCCTCTCCTGAGTCCTCTCTCTAGGAACTCCTCTCTCTAACCGCGATTTCATTATAAAAAGGCTTAGCTTGGCGCTTCCCACGATCCCAGGATGTCTGAGTTGCCACACGAGCCGACTATCCGCAACCGGCCCTGTGACAGAAATAGTATATGCGAGCATTCCTTTGCTCTTTCTTTTTGTTTTTCTTTCTACATCTCCACTTGCTTTCACATGGTATCAGGCCATTTTCTCTGAGAGCTTCCTTGTGAATTCCGATCCTGTTCTCTGAGAAGCAACAGCTATGGCAACAAGAACACCAAGACAATCCCCTTGAATATCCAATAAGTCTAGTTTGGAGGGTTCTAGTATCTCTACCCACCCGCCCATACCTTGGCCTATGCTACTATGCTTTTATGTTAGATCAACTGAACGAGTCCTTTGGTATGTTAAGGGAACTGTGAATTTGGAATCTTCTCCACTCTCTAGTTCTATGACTTATATGGCTTCTCGATACTGATTGGGCTGGCTATCTTACTACCAATGTTCCACCACGGGTTTTTGGCACCTACCTTGGTTCCAATCTCATCTCTTGTCTGCCAAGAAACAACCGACTATCTTCGTTCATCTACTGAAGCAGAGTATCGAGCCCTTGCCTCTGCTACTGCTGATCTTACATAGATTGTTTTTGTCCTATGTGATATTGGCATCTCTCTTCATTCTCCTACAACCTTGTTTTTGACAATCAAGCTGCCATCTCTCTTACTGCCAAACCTGCCCTACATGCTCGAATTAAACATATTGAAACTGATTTCCACTTCGTCAGGGAAAAAGGTCTCCTTAGGATCATTAAGAGTCAAGTATGTTCCAAGTCATCAACAGATTACTGACATTTTTACCAAGGCTTTGTCGCGACCTCGACCACGTATACTCTCAGAACCAAACTGGGTCTGGGGTTATCACCCGTACCTAGTTTGAGCGGGGATGTTGAGAATATAACCCCTGGTGCCACACATTCAACCAAAGAAAGAGAAGGAGGAAAATCTACACTTGCAGTCTTCTGTAACTGTGCTAACGGCTTTCGTTATGAGCAAAAAGGAAAACAGAGACGTTGCAGAATATTTTCTTTTCTGTTATTTTCTCTTCTATTATTTTTTTCTTGTTTTCACCTCATCTCCTTCTTTCGTTTTGTGAGCTGTAAAGCATGATATATAATACATTGTAAAGGCACAAGAGAGAAAAAAACCTCTTAGATGAACAGGAAGAGTATGCTGTCGCGACTCTCTCGAGATTTCCGGATCCGAGGGAGCTAATGGATTGCTAGGCCCATTTGAGATCTGGGCTCACCTCGGGCCCTCCCAGACCCATACCAAATCGCATCAGGAAATTTGAATCGAGATTGACCTTAGTGTGATCAGGTGACATGTGATCAGTGTGCATGCCATAGGAGTCGCCACCAGACATTTTTGGGAGGGCATGACTGGAAACCCCATCGAACGATTGGGAGGTATCGTTCGATTCTGCGAAAACCAGAGATTTTGGGTTCGGGGACTTAGTTACGTCGATATTACTATCGACGCCCTTTCGGTACCTAGGTTGAGCGATTTCCTAATCTAAGGAGTTCATGCAGGCGAGACTAGGTAAGGTAGGCTTTAAAGGTCAAATAGGTTTCATGCAAATGGGAGTAATCTATCCTATCAATCACAATCATGAAATAAATGCGCAATCAAGAAATCAATTCAGAGAAAAATCACAATCAAAACCAATCAATACAGACAAAAGGAGTCCTAAAAGTCTAGGAAACATACCAACTAGGTTCGAGGGTGATTCGGGATGGCTTGGGTCAGATTGACCAGAGGGGCAAAATGGTCATTTTCGAAGGCTCTGGAAGCCCAAAATGTGAAATTAGGTCAACCAGTTGAACGGTGTTTTTCCACTAATTTTCACAAATTTTGGGAATTTTTTCTGGGTTTTTCTTCATATTTTTTAGAATTTTCTAAGACTTTCTAAGGCTTTCCTATTTTTGGAACATTTTCTATATTTTCTGGGATTTTTATTTTGTTGTCTAGATTTTCCTATTTTTCCAAACATCTTCTATATTTTTCTAACAAATTTTCTAAAATTTTCTAAAATTTCTATGATTTTTTTATCACTATCTTTTCTATTTTTCTACAATTTCCGAATTTTCTCCTAATATTAAAACCCCCTTTTTTTAAGAAATTTTTATGAATTTGTGAATTTTTTATTTATTTTTTTATTATTATATTTTATGTATTATTATTATTTTTTGAATATTTATTTATTTTTTATTAATATTTATTCATTTTATTTATCTATTATTTATTTACTAATTGTTATCCTATATTTTTTTCTCGGTTTTTATTTTATTTATTTTTATATTTTATTTATTTTTATTTTTATTATTTTTTATTCTATTATTGTTTTATTATTTATTTTTTAGAATATTTTTATTATTATTTTTATGATTTTCTGGATTTTCTGGATTTTCCATTTATTTTTATTGTTTATTTTTTTTTGAACTTTTTTCTTTCTTTTTTTTAATTTTTTATTCATTTTTCTAATTTCCCCGCCTATTTCTAATCTAAGCTGAAAATTCGCCACGTGGCGCAATACTAGCCATCAGATCAAAAAGGATTTTTATTTTCCAAAAAATCTACGATCGCGCCACGGGCATAATATTCACCGTTAGATCTAGGATTTTATTTTTATTTTCCAAAATGGATTATCACCACCTTCGGGATGACGTGGCATGCCACGTGGCTGCCACGTCAGTGACACATCGCCGTTGACCGTCAACATTCGTTGACCATCAACCATCCAAAGGTTGAAGACACCAATGGAACGGCCGAAATTTCTCCGACGCCGATCGATGGGTAAAGCTACTCCGATCGGGGCGATCTTGGTATCGTTGGAATCGTCTCGACGAGATCTATAACATATCCGAAATCTAGCTAGATCTAACGGTGGGTTCAAAACTTATAAAGCTCGAAAGTTCCGGCCATGGAAGATTCTCGAGCTAGCACGCGCAGCGTATCAGCTATTCTAGATGTTCAATAAGCATCAATGGAGGTCAAGCACACTTACCTACGAGTCCGATTGACCAGGTTAGGCCTAGATTGGTCTAGGGAAGCTTGATAATGCACGCCATGGAGGACGCTCGTTTTGGAGATTTTGATGCATACCGACGAAAAAAGGGAATGGAGCGAGTTTAGGATGCCTATAGAGATGTTTAAGACTAATGTTGAAAGTAAAATAATCAAACGATCGGAGGGTCCCCGCCATTGACAGGACCTTCGAAGCTCCAACAATGGTGATACCTTCTCCGGTGGACGAAAAGAATAACAGCGGGGTTCCGTGGTTCCTCGTGACCCGCGGTGCTCGGAGAACTCGTTTGAAGCTCGACTCTCCTTCGAATTGCTCTGTTGAAGCTTGGAAACACGCGGCCCGAACGAGCTTCAATGGCGTCCCCAATGCCCTCCCCCAAAACTCTCTTCTCTCCCCCTTTTATCATCTCGGCCGAAAGATCTTTTCAAAATTTCCTCAACCGAACGGAAATCGCATCATGGATTCACTCCCGAGGATCTTTGGAAATCTGTTAGTCCTCAACAGAACTTCGTCTTCAAAATCACGCAGCGCGCGAGGAGGCTTTGGGAGGAAGACGATGAACAGTGCGGGTCACGGGTCGGGTTGACCCTCCAGGTCGACCGCTTTGGATAAAAACTTCAAATTGACCCCAAATTTGCCCATTTTTCCCAAAATTGACACCAGAATTGGTCTCAAGGGCATGAATTTACTTGAAAAATGGTATTTTTCCAAGAAATTCTTCCAGTATTTGCGCAAAAACCCCAATTTTTAGGTTTGACCCGAACCCATTTTGCAAAAACCCAAGTCTTAATGGCCCTCTTTGCAAAAATTGACACCACCAATGGATTCAGAAGGTCAAAATCTAGGGGGTGACGTGCCCTGATTTCAATTTAGTCCTCAAAAATTTTTATTGTATTTTAATTGTTTTTTGGGACTAATTTGAAATCAAAAATTGCATTCTGGTCCTTTTTAGCGAAATTGGACAATTCTGAGGGATTTTGGACTGGATTTTAATTTTTAAAAATAGAGGAGGATGACACGACTCTAAAATGTAAAAATAAGGAATTAAAAAGCTAAAATGGAATTTCTAGAATTTATTTAAATAATCAGAAAATGAAATTAATAAAGAAACCCTAAATTCCAAATTGTATTTTTCAAAATTTATTCAACAAAAGAAGGGAAAATTAAATTAAAAATATTTACTATTTTTTGTATTTTTTTTACCTCAAATACTATTTTATTAATTTTCCATTATTTTCCTATTTCTGAAAATATTAAAAAAAATGGCAAAAAATAAGGAAAATTATTTTTTTACTCAAATTGGTTTCTTAGGTTTGTCCAAGCTTCCAAAGTTGATTTTCATTTTCTCATTATTTATTTATTTTTTTATGATTTTTGAAAATAAAAATGTAGAAAAATACGAAAAAAATAAGGAAATTATTATTTTTCTCAAAGGTTTGGCTGGCCAAGTCCTTGATTTTTGTTTCTCATTTTTATTTATTTTTGGTTTCAAACAAAACGTAAGAAAAATTATTTTGGCTAAGTTGCGGGTCTACATATATTGAGCATTCTTTTTATACTCTTTTCAAAATGCTTGCTTCCTGCATCTTCACTTGCTTTCACGAGTGTGACACATTTAGCCAAAACTAAATTTGTAAATGTGTCACACATTTACTCTCCGCCAAAATTACATTCACAAACGCCTCCAAAAATCTTAGTGAAATAGTAATGATGTGGCATTCCATGGCAAAAATATATCAACCTAGTATATGCTTTTTCCCCTTTTTTTCCTTACACCTTTGTTTTTTTTTTGGCAGAGGGCACGAGGGCGACAATGAAGATGGAGGAAAGAAAGAAGAAAATGGAAAAAAGAAGTCTTGACAGAAAATAAATATGTGGCATGAGTCCTTTTTTTTTTTTGTCAAAGTGGCACGAGTCTAAGTTTAGGATTTTGGTATTATAAAAAATAAGTCTATGGTAAATGTGTCTCACAAAAAACTTAAGATATATGTATCACGTGAGTATAAATTTATATCAAATACCTAACACAAATATAATTTTAAGGTTTTTGGTGTCACAAAAAAAAGTTTAAATAGATGTGTCGCAGTTGACATAATTTAAAATCTTTAGCAACTTATACCACATAATTGTGCGCACCCTATAAGATCGACTTGAAAGGAATGGATCAATGTTATACTCTCCCCTCAAGTCCTATAAACATTCCATCATGGGGCTTAGGAGAGAAAACATAGTCGAAAAATATGAAACATCCATTCGCCAGAAACTAATGCTTTGTTCGAAACGAGGAAAAGTGGAGGAAAATGGAGGACGAGTGAGGAAAAGGAAGTCAATTTGAAATTTAACGAGGCAAAAGAGGAATATCAAATTTTGCTTTTGCCACTTTCTTCGTCTATGTATCCAAACAAAACCACAAAGCCTTAAAGAAACTTTAGTTGAAGGACAAACATCTTCGGGTTAATATTGCGAAAAACCCTAAATTGATACATTTATGATAAATTTACCTTAAATTATTTTTTGACCACGAAAAATCTCAAACTGATACGCCTATAACAAATTTACCTCAAATTATTTTTTTGATCATCAACAATCCTAAATTGTTACATCTATGACAAATTTACCATAAACTAATTTTTTTATCACGAAAATCCCAAACTATTATACCTGTGAAAAATTTATCTTTTGTTAAATTGAGTTAATAACACAAAAAATCATAAATTAATACACACGTGACAAACAGAGATTACAAAATCCAAATCGTTACACTTGTGAACTGTCATGTGTCATCAAACTCAGTAATTTGACGTTAAATTTAACGAAAAGAATAAATTTGTCATAAGTACCAATTTAAGGTAAATTTATCATAAATATATCAATTTGAAACTCTTTGTGATTAAAAAAATAATTTATGATAAATTTACCGGTTCGGAATTTTCTATGGCATTAACCCAACATCTTTCTTCTTCCGGCAAACAGAGTCTACTGCCGCAGCCTATCTCCCCCTCACCGTCCTCAAACTTAAATGCGTATTTCTACCGCGAGCCAGAGAACGGTGACAACAAAAGAAGTGCACGTGTTTGAGGGAAGAAGACGTTGCCAGCGAAATTAACTAACTTAAAGGCATCGGTTTACACTATTTCTAATGCTTTTAGTTCTTGTTTGCCACAATCCTAAGAAGATAGTCTAACTCGTGGGGTTGTCCATAGCGTCGGCAATAGAGATTATTAGTCTACCATACTCGACTTCGATGTCTCAAAACACATGGACTAGGCATATTTCCATCTACTTCAATGGTATCTCGGTTAATATTAATTAGGGATTGGAGCTTGCAAATTCAATTTTATGAATCATTGAGAGTCCAAAACGATGAACAGAGTGCTCCAAAGTTTTTTGGCATGCAAACACACAGTTCTCTTCATGGGAGATATGAAAAAGAAACGACATTGCACCCGGATTTTTCCGCAAATTCAAATTTAAAGCGTTAGAAGATCAAAAAACTATAGCACAACGAATCAATCACATCCGACTCCAAACAAGCCGTACCCTTTTTGACCTTGTTATCATCACAGGGATCAAACCATAAGCACTTCACTTGCTTCTTCAGACGTAAACAACTTCAGCTGCTTCAATGGCTCAACTACATTTTGCAGTGTACTTCCGTTAGTTAGTCTCGTGATCGGGCGAAGACAAATACGAATACCACGTCCTCCTCATGATGTTTACAGTGGTGAACGTCCTTCAAATACCTGTCTTGTCTTGTGTTCAAGATTTCAATCGAATACAGGTTATGCAGTTTTATTTAAGGAAAAAGCCATACATCACTAAGTGGATCGATCGGCCATCATCAGAATGGAAATGTTCTTCTCATCCACAGCAAATGCATGCTGTGTAGGAAGGTGTCCTAAGATTTTTCCACATTTCATCACCTGATGCTACCGACCCACGAGACGGAAGAACAAATAGTTCAGAGACAGAAAAATGAGCCACCGAATCCAACTTGTCCTGTGCCCCCTAACCCAGAAAATAAAGCTAAAGACACATTGGACAAGGGCTCGATGCCGCATTTCAGGCGAGCAATTGAAATGCAGATTTTACTGGTATAGCTGATTTTATGGCTTAGAGTATGAAAAATCATCTCAAGTCCAAACAGCTCATAAAAGAATAGCTCCTAGGGAGATGGGGATTGCAAATTAAGATGATGATAATGTGAATTCCTAAAACGCAGTCCAAAAAAAAAAATGAAACTTTCATTGTATCACTAGCAGATTCAGAAGCAACTTAGTTTAGCATCACTCGATAGACATCTCAGATCAAGTGTTGGATTATTTATATTTTGCTTCATCCCCATCTCCTACAGTGAAATCATGTCGTACAAAACCAAATCGACAACACGCAATAACTTGGAAAGACAGCATTTTATCATCACGTAACCGAAAACAGAGCTTAAAATCGAAGAAACGATCGTAAAAAGGAGATCTTTATCGGGGAAAACAAGAGAGAGCTACTCAGTGGTGGCGATTAAAGCAATAGGTTCGATTCTGCCAGCAATCCGTCTTCAACTTGTATGTCAGAAGAGGGAGCTTGTTATCCTCATCGTAGCCCCATTTCCATTGAAAGCAAAATCAGACCGAATTGAAATAGTCTGTCCACAGAAAATTAAAACCTACTGATAATCCATTTATACCCTAAAAATTTTCAGCAGAGATCAAGCGAGAGAGGCTCGGTTCAGCGGGATAGTCGACACGCAAAGCAATCTCGAGAAAGAGAGAGCGCTGCATTCCGGTCTGTTGAGCTTGAATTTATGGAGTCGTCATGGCCATCTCTCCCTTGCCCTCCCCCAAAAACAAAGCAATGAAAAAGAGAACTAGCTATCAGAATTCAAAGCACCAGAGGAAAAAACCTTGAAGCACTCAAAAGACGCAACAGTAGACAGATCTCCGAGAGAAGAGACTCGGATGGAGCGACGGTGGAAGGAGGCGGCATGGTTGAGTAGTATTTATAGAGCGCGGCTAGGGTTTGAGATTCTGGAGACACCCTGTGAGGCGGACGGAACTTCCAAGAAAATTGCTTTTTACCTTTTTTTTCTTTTTCTTTTCGTTTAATCTGAATTTCGTGGCTTACAAAGTCGAGGAAAATTTCAAAAAATGACTCCAAGTGATTTTATTTTTTCAAATAAAAATCTGAAATTGACATTATTTCAAATAAATACCTAAAGTGCACTTATTATTTTAAAAAAAGGCCTGAAGTGGATATTATTTCAAATAAGGATATGAAGTGACCTTATCAATATAAAAAAAAAGACTTGACTCATTAATTAATAGGGGCATTCTAGTCATTTTACTTTTTTACTATTATTTTTTTCTTTTTCCAGTTTTTCAAAAAATTTTAAAAAAAACTAAAACTAAAGAAAAAAAACACAGCCATAAGGGGCTGCCCTCCCGCTTGTGGCCGCCACCCCTACATCGGTGGGGTGACGACCACTGCCGTCGGGGCCACCGGCGCCTCAGCAAGGGCTGGCGACCTCGTTGACCAGTGTCAGGGCTCGATGGCCCTCGCCAAAGTTGGGAGAGGGCCGTCGGCAATTGCCCTTTTTGTTGCCGACCCTTGGCGGCTCACCGCCGGAACTAGGCGACCCTCACCGAGGTGTCGTAGGCTCCGACGACCATAGGCGGGAGGGTAGCCCCTCCCTTCTATGTTTTATTTTTTTTTATTTTATTTTATTTTTTTTACAGTTTTAGTTTTTTTAAAATTTAACTAATGAAATTAGGTTAAAATTACATTTTTGCCAAAAGTACCCTTGATTTGCCAAAAAATTTGATTGGCCAATGAGCTCGGACCCTTATTTAAAAATAACTATAGGCACTTCTTGCCCTTCCTTGAAACAATAATGATACTTCACGCCCTTATTTGAAAACAAAGCACGTTTCATGCCTTTAATTGAAAAATGAGAACACTTGGGGCCATTTTTTGAAATTTTCTCAAAAGTCGACCTTTTCAAAGTAAAAAAAACAAAACAAAACACTTGGTAATGATATGCAAAAAAGGGTAAATCATGCAAATAATTTGTAAACTTTTGCCACAATTTTCAAAGTGATCTCTAAACTTTTATTTGTTCAATATGATTCTTGAACTTTAGATTAATGAGCAATGTCATCCCAATTTTAATTTATTCAATGTAGTTCATGAACTTTTAGTACATGTTCAATTTAGTCCCTAAACTCAATGAAAATGTTTAATGTTGTCACTGAATTTAAGTTACTCAAATAACACTATTAAATATTTTCATATAGTCTATGGACTAAATTGAACATGTATCAAAATTTCATCAATCACGTCGAACAAATTTCAAGTTCAAGGATCACATTGAATAAATTAAAAATTCGGCGATCGTGTCAAATAAACTTAAAATTCAGGAACCACATTACATATTGGGCCAAAGTTCATGGACCATTTATGTCATTTATCCTAGGCAAAAATTGTTGACCCTCGGATGTACTACTTATGTCATTCTTTTAAATATTTTGTAACATTTTAGATTTTGGCGAGAAGGAAAAAAGTTTTTTTTTTATTTTGTCTAAATAATCAACAAATTGGCCCATCCCCGAATATATGCAACTTTTCTAATCTTGAACTTGCATAATTTTTCCACTTAAATATCTTTTAAGGTGCGTTTGATTCACGGACAATGAATAATAAAAAAATTTAGTGCAAAAAAGACTGCTCGTGTCTCCTATAAAAACAAGTAAATGAATAATATTTTCATCATCCACTAAGGTATTTAGACCGAATTGTTGTTAATATTGATTAACTATTTCAAGTGATGTAAGTGATCATTTTTAAGAGAATATTTTTTCAAATTGTTCATTCTTTTTTGTGAAATAAACTGTGCTTTAATCGAAAAGCAGTTCTTGCCTAAAAATTACTTTGTCTCGCTTATTAAAAAAAATCTACGAGATTAAAACTTATCTAAATCTTATATTTCGATCTTAATATATTAAAAAAAATACATGCAACTTTCATATCAATATTCACATGACTTTGATTTGTTTAAGTGTTTCGAGTAAAATAATAAGTCAAGTAATTATAGTCGAAATGTTTTCAAAAGATGAAAACAACAGTCACTTTAAACAGGACCCTACATTCTGTTCCTTTCTTATTAAGCGTGCTATTTTTGGAACCAAATAATATAGGAGGTGCTGTATTATTTTTAGACCAAATAACATAATTAGTCATTACAACTCCGTTCCATTACAATACAATAACCATTGTATTAGGCCGAATTATATTACTGCAATTAGATGGGTTACAAGTGTCCTCTGGACCCCAATATAATCGACCAAGGTTACCGCGCATTATTACCATTACAAGGATACACTAGAAGTCAAGAGGATCATAATCGATTAGAACAGACGACCCAGGGAATCACCTATACAATGTGTCATGAGAATATGGGTTGATGGCCCATTGTCCCCATGACATTAGGACGCAAAATTATAATTTTGGCCTTTGAGACTAGGGTCGAGATTTAATTCTCTCACCATACAATCGTGGACCGCATTTGAAAATGAATATCTATTTCATCCGAGGTGGATATTAAAAATGCATATTTGCAAAATAACGGGGAAATATTGAAATCTTTTTTGTAAGGAGGAGAATGAAGGACAATTTCAAAATTCGTGTAGCTTTCTGGGTCATTCTCTGATATCGGGGAGGTTGGTCACTTTCTTCATGTCGCGGATAATTCGTAAGTGGATACCGCGCGATGGCTCAATTTGTGGCGTCCCCTAAATAAAAATTTCATTCGCTTACGTGGCACGCACCAACTTTTCAACGCCACACCTAGTGGTGAAAAAAAAAAAAAAAATCATGATCCACTCGGATCGGGATCGTTCCCAACCGATTGATTTTGAACGGAGCTGGCGAGTATCGATCCAGTTTTCGATTCTAATTTTTTTGGAACCGGCGGATACCGGTTCAATTCGTGATTTTTTAGGTGAAATCATCCAATCAGTCTTTTTATATAATACAAATGTGTGTGTATATATATATATATATATTTAAATTTAAAGCCATCTCCCTCAAAGGCTTAGAGTCATACCCATTAGTAAAAAAAAAAAAGAGTCCAGATCCAATTTATTATCATTGTGATATATGTTGTACATTATAGATGTATTTGAAAATCTGTGTTAATTAATCAATTGTTATTGCATTTCTCACGACACTCGACTCCATTGCTGACAATAATACTATCACTCGCAAAGATATTGTTCTTAAACTTTTCATGTGGTAAGAACACCGAACGTAAATGTGGGGAATGCACTGTTAAAGTCTCAAATTGAGCCTACTTCCTTCAATCACTAGATATTAGTTCAATTTTTTTTTTTAGTTGATGCTGGTATTTGGTAAGATTGTAATCGAGAATCGAATTGAAATAGTGATTCGGTTCTCAAATAAATCTATGCAACGAGTAGGTGATTTACCGTTCACATTTTGTAAAATCAGTCTCTCGATTCTCAATTTTATGGTAAAAATTATCTATTTTTGAACCGAGCACCCCTGTTCAGACCACCACTAACAACAACGAAAGAAAGAAAATGAAAAGAAAAGAAAAATAAGGTGCCTCCGCCCCACCGACTGCAACTTCGTTATATGCTCTCTCTTGTCTCTTTCTTCCAATACCCACCCCAAGCAGTGAAGCAATGGCGATTTCGTCAGCGTGAGAACGCCGAGAGAGAGAGAGAGAGAGAGAGTAGACTGTTTCTGGTTCACTCATGATCTGCTCCGGTCGTATTTTGGCCGTGTCCTTTCCGGCGAAACCTCTCTGTCCCTGCAATTCCCCGTTTCCCAGCTCCAGAGTCAGACGACTGAAGCCCGGCTACTTCTCCAGATGGCGATCCATGGCCGCCGATCCCGACTCTTCTTCGTTCGCCCCTCCTGTCGAGTCCGATTCTCCTGATAAAACCGCCGCTGGGTATGCCTCCCTCCTGCTCCTCCACGTGTCCATCCTATGTATGTCAGTTAGCTACGCAATAGCCATAGTTATGGAACCACCCAACCCAATCATCTGGTCAGTTCATGTTCATACTGAGTCGGAGCTGAGGCATGAGCTTAGTAGGCAAAGGTTCGAACCTGGTGGACCCGTATTGATGAGATTGAGATTCGATGAAGATTCCGATGCAGTGCGTAGATCATCTGTCCGAGAGTGACGTAGCCTACTTGTTTTACTCTCACCGGGCAATGAAAGGAGCTTAAACTTTCCACTTAGCAACTAGAGTTAGCTCCATTCGGCTCACTTTATGCTATTTATTACCTGCTGCCAGCTTCCAAGTTCCTACCTTTGAGTAAGCTGAGCTATGCGACCAAAAGAAAAAGAAAAGAGAGAGAGCTGAGCTCAAGCAAGTTTCAGGCGGGGCAGTTCCCATCCATACTCTATTTTCTTTACCTGCAATTTTATGGAGGAGCACATTGGTTTCTTCTGAGGAAGTCATACTGATACTCTTCGTGCAACGTGCATGATGATAGGTTCCATGATTGCCTGTGCAGGTTTTGTATCATAGAAGGGCCTGAGACAGTGCAGGACTTTGCTAAGATGGAACTGCAAGAAATCCAAGACAATATCCGAAGCCGGCGGAATAAGATCTTTCTACAGATGGAGGAGGTAACTGGGACAATGCTGCTTTCATAGGGGAGATACTTTGGTTGTTGATTAATAGTTCCGGTCTTAGACATGTGCATGTGCTGCTAATTTTTGTTCATTTTCCATGTCCCGACCTGCTTTAATTGATGTCTCGTATTTAAAATTTTTCAGGTGCGTCGGCTTCGGATACAGCAGAGAATTAAAAGTGCTGAACTTGGCGTATTACAGGATGAGCAGGAAAATGAGCTCCCGAACTTCCCGTCATTCATCCCTTTCTTGCCCCCTCTAGTGAGTTCTTCATGTCTGTAGTAGCACGTTGTTTCTCCCTTTTTCCTTCAATTTTCCATATGCGGGAAACGGTCAGGATGCTTATCAAAATATTGCATTGTTGATGGATGCTTGATTACAGAGTTCAGCAAACCTCAAACAGTACTACGCCACTTGTTTTTCTCTCATTGCCGGGATTATTATCTTCGGTGGCCTTCTAGCACCCACTGTAAGTTTTTCTTTTTCCTCGAAGCACCCACAGTAAGTTTGTAGAATTAAATCCCAAGAATCTGCGCTCGATCTAGCTGCCTGGAGTTGGATGATTCTCATTCACGGCTCTAGTTTTCTCTTTAATTTTTATTGTCTGTCCACGACCATGACCCAGTGACTATGTCTGCTTTGACCGAATAGCTGGAACTTAAGCTGGGACTAGGGGGTACGTCTTATGAAGACTTCATTCGAAGCATGCATCTGCCTATGCAGTTGAGGTACTAATTAATGTCTTTGTCACTCTTCTGACACCAAATTTCTTCGTCACTTTACCACCTTCATCTCCGCACACAACTGTAAAACCACAACTTCTGATTGGCTCTCAGAGGTTAGATGGAGCTAAGCGTTCTAATGCTCAGTGATGTAACACGAGTTTGTTTAACTTTGCAATTTGAAAGTTTAACAAGCATGTCAGGCTAATTTCCAAGAATTATTGTGCTTCCTGATGCGTTACAAGTATCCATTTAGATCTTTGTGGTTAAGGAATTGGTGTTTCTCAAATAAAAAAAATCTGGTCGAAGAATATTAATTTGTAGATGAAGAATTTACTGACCTCTTGTAGGCTGCAATAGAATGACAGGATCAAATATCTTTTAGTTGGGTCCGTTAAATGCTTTGGTTCGCTTTCACTTTCTATGCTCACCTGCATCAGCTGCAAATTTCAGTGACGTTGATCCTATAGTAGCATCCTTCTCTGGAGGAGCTGTTGGGGTGATCTCAGCTCTGATGGTTGTTGAGATAAACAATGTAAAACAGCAAGAGGATAAAAGATGCAAATACTGTCTTGGGACTGGTATAGCTGTGATCTGATCTCCTTCTATGTGTCATTTTTTATCCCCTTTTTCATGTGATTTGTGATTCTTGATCTACTACTGGCAGCAAATCAAAGCATGGAAGTCACGCCTAAATTTGCCTTTAGATGGATGACTTCTTGGTACTCAAGAGGCTCAGTCTAGCAGGATGACTTCATTGTTTTCTCTCACGTGCTTGGTAAATGCAGGATATCTGGCCTGTGCTCGTTGTTCAAGCACAGGGGCCCTTGTTCTTATTGAGCCAGTCTCATCAGTCAATGGTAGTGATCAACCTCTGTCAGCTCCTAAGACAGAGAGATGTTCAAACTGTTCAGGATCCGGAAAGGTTAGCCTTCTACGATTTGTGACGTGATGGTTCCAGTATGAGATATGCTCTGTCATTTAGAAAACGGAAAAGCCAGAGTTTCAGCTGAGCGTGAAAGGCTTGCTCTGATATCACATGATTGCTGCTCATGGTATATGTTGAATAAACCGCCGAGCCTTGTTGGTACTTGTCGCAGGTTATGTGTCCGACATGCCTCTGCACTGGAATGGCTATGGCCAGCGAGCATGACCCAAGAATAGATCCCTTCGATTAAGGATAAACTGCATTTTCATATGAGAAGTTGAATTGTGTGTGCACGAAATAGATATCTGTGGCACCTGTAAGCTGTGTCATATGTGATATTAGACTATTCCTTAAAGAAAGGGTAAGGAAGATTGCAGATGTAGCTTTCAGCTTGAATATTACTTAACAGACTCACTTCTCACATTTTCAATTTGCCCTGGAACGTTGTACTCGGTAACTCTAAGCAGCCTTGCTCTTCTATAAATATAGTCAAAGGATGCGTTTGGTGGTTTGGATTTCTAGTCAGGATAGAATTGGATGGGATAGATACAAATCCACAAAATTGGATTTTGGTGATTTTTTGTGAATCGCAATAATGAAGTTATATATATATATATATATATCTTGTCCATTATTTGGTGTGAATAACGTATCAGTATAAATGAATTTGAAAATAGATGAACATAGATTTAAGAATCTCCCGTGATTTGTTGCTAAAAAAACCCACAAATGCACAAACAAGAATAACCACCACTAGTCAATTCATGATTATTGTACGATATCAATCACAAAAAATGAAAAAAGCTCATTGAAGCATTTAAGTGCCATAAGTTCAACTATGACAAGAAGTGCAAACAAGTTATGGTAACATCGAAGAGATAGATTAGCTATCGTATGCCAAATCAAAGTGATTCACTTTATTATTGCTTTTGTAGAATTTTGATGTAAATTAGAAAAAAAAAAAAGAACTTTAACTCTCTTGCTGTTTACGTGAAGAACTAAAGAATTATCGGGTAGTTGTGAATTTTCAACATAAATCAAAGTGAGGAGAAGGAGATGAAGAGGTTTTTTTTTTTCCCTCTCTTTTTTAAGAAATTTGCGAAAAGAAGTATTCATCCATGCTATCTATTTATACTTGAAAGAAAGAGGTTTATCTCTTGCTTCTCTAATTATACAATCATCTTCTCACCGAGCCCATTTCTCTTCAATCCATAGAAATAAATATGGGACTAATGTCAACAGTGAATCATAGAAGAAAATACTCACTAAGCCGGGATCACTAACTAAGAGTAATATAATACTATTAGAATAGAAAATACTGATGCAATACAAAAAAATATGTCTTTTTTAGTACCCTTTGTTCTTCGAGAATTAGGAAGATTATTTTTAAGTATGAATTTACTCATTTAAAATCTAGGTCCATCTACTTCATTTTTATTTTCTTAATTTTTTTTCCTCTCTTTTTTCCATTTCATTTATTTTTATTTCTATACTAATAAACCTAAAATATGAATAGAAATAAATTCACACATATATAAACAAGGGAAAAAATTTAAAAGGAAAATTTTGTTATTTTTTATTTTTGATATTGATTTTTTATATTAGAATTCAAATATTACTTATATTTGATTATATTTTAATTTTAGTAATTTAATAATTTTTCTATTAAAAAATTAAATTTTCTATTTCGAATGCAAGAAATTTATCCACCTTCATCTCACATTGTTCATAGATATTTTTATTCAGGTTATATTCGATATTATCTTGTCTTAGGCACCAAATACAAGATAAGAAAAGATTTTATCCGCCTATTAAGCCTAAGAATATAAATAACGGGGCTTTTCAGGGGCTAATCAATTCCATCATTTTGATTCGACCAAAAAAAAAAATTCGATCATTTTGATAACTGAAGTTAATATGAAAGAGACAGGCAAACTAAAACACAAAACACATAATGAAGAGAGCTAAATCAATTTCAGATGGAGAAGTGAGCAAGCCACCATTGTTTTTGGCGTTCGGAGGCCGCGAGAGAGAGAGAGAGAATCTCAGCACCAGCATCGCCAACAGGAAATGGAGGCACTGAGAGACACTTACGGAGACGACTCCGGCTCCGGCTCCGGCTCCGACTCTCCGCCTCCGCTTCCGCCTCTATCTTCTCCTGGTCTACCCCCGCCCCCTCTATCCCTCCTCACCCCTCCCAATTCCCTCGGTACGTCAACTCATATCTTATCTCTCCATTCCACTTTTGCCCACCACCTGTTTGATAATATGATTCTTTGGCTCATCTCACCTCAGATTCCTACCCAACCGGCCAGCCGAGTCGAGTCCGGAGCTTCCCCCACGTCGAAGGCAATTACGCGCTCCACGTTTATATCCCCGGTCATTCTCCATTCTCTCTCTCTCTCTCTCTCTCTCTCTCTCTGGGGTTGCTGCATATTTTCCTACAGCTGAGATGTTTCCTTTTCTTTTTTGGGCATCAAATGATGGCAGTTCATCTATCGGGTCCGCAAAGAAAGGAAATCGCCCTCTTCTTGAAGAAAGTTGCGTCTGTGGTTCCTGGTCTTTTTGTGGTTGATGCAGACGTGCCACTTGAGTCTCTGTGCCAAGATGATCAGAAGCTCGAGCAAGTTGCCGTAGGGAGGGAATTCCACGTCAGTTTGGGTAGGACTGTGCCTATCCGAGTCCATCAGATCGACTCCATGGTTTCCATGCTTCGCAGAAGCTCCAGTCTCACAAACCGTACGCCCTTTTCTCTTTGTCACACCCTCTCTTATGCTGATTTCTTCTTACATTCTATGAGGTGACTCTAGGATTCTTAATGGATAGTTCTCTTTTGTTCCGTGTCTATATGAGGCTGCCTTTTTCTCGTGAAGCAGGTATTGGATTGATTTTGATAGATGGGAAGTATTCGTCAACGATGACAGCACAAGATCTTACTTTCGCTCGAAGTCATGAGCCGAGGATTAGCTGAGGTATGTTGGTCAGCGTTCCCAGCGGATTGTTTCTCTGTATCTAGTACCGAATCTTTTCTGCTTGCAACTCCAGAAAAATCTCAGGTTCCTCTGCTTTTGAGGACGCTACTAGTGCATTTAGTCTTGAATGCTAGGACGCTACTTCCAAGAGTTCCTGCTGGCCCTTGAGTAATACATTCTATGGATTTAGCATCAATGGTCGCGCATAACTTCATAGGCTACAGGTACCAATGCACGCAAATGTGCTGACGGGTGCCATGAGGAAGAGCATGAGCTTCTTTAGCTCTCAAGTAGCTTTGTTCCATCGAGTAAACTCTGCTGGCCAAGCGATTGAATCGGAAACATGTTCGTTCCACTGGTCCTCTCAATGCAAACGTTACATTACCTTACCTTTCTATACGTTTTGTATGGATTTTCTTGCTCTGCACTTTCTCCCAACAAAAGAGGTATATGGCATCTCTTTTGCCGATAGTTCCTTCAATTGTGCTTCTTTTTCCGACACAAGGTTCTAGGTTCCATGCAGAAATGATGGCCTGAATGTGTGTAAGATAATTTACTAAAGTTGTACTTGTTGTCAGTTGTGCGATGAGGTCTCAACTTTGTTACTAACTTTGCATCTTTGGAAGCATCACAGGCAGTTCTGCAGCTGATCATTCTCAATAACTTGTCTTCCGACTAGCTTTCCTTTTCATCACTGTGTTTATGGAGGGAATCATAAGTAGCACAGAATATTACGTTCGCTGATTGTAAGCTTCCTTTGACTTGCATTTCAGATTACAAAGCAAATACAAGTTGTCAATGATGTTTTATAGGCGACACAATCTTCCTGAGTTTTACAAGGTTAGGTTAATTCCGATTTGTCTTTTCAATCTTTTTCCATTCTTTTAAAGTTGCAATGCCGTGCTTATATAGAGATGGCTTGAATTGATATGTGATTGCAACAATCGAACAGGATCCTCGCCTCATATATCTTTAGGTTGGGCCTTGGGCGACGTCAGTGAGTCGTTGCAGAAAGCAGTGAAGAGATGAGCGGGAGCACAAACTTTGGGAAACGATCTCCGAAATGTATCTTCACCAGTAAATTTAGTGGCTTGAGTGTTAAGATTGGTCGCAAAACATACAAAATATGTAAGCTTCCGGACTAGTGATGCAATATTGAATTGGACATGCTACTCATGAAAAAGCAGTGCCATGGATTTATGACAAATGGTTTACGGAGATGAATCTAATTGCCCTCTTTTGGCTAAACAGAATAGTAACTTCTCCATTATGAAAAAATTTTATTTAACTCGTGAGGGAGACACAACAATGTCAGAAGTCTTCTGACCCAAAGAAAACATTATTCGAGAAGCATAGGATGCTACATCATCAAAGATTAGTCAGAAGAGCCTACTTGTATCTATCTGAAAAAAAGAACCAGCTCCGGCAAAGCGTAGCTGTATTATTCCTTGAACTTCCTCTTCCTAGGGACGGATTGCTTACTATTATTTAATACTACAATAGTCAATGAGTAATCAATCACAGGAACTAGAATTCCACATAATGAGCCCCAAGATCAGGGAAAGAATATTCGGTCACCGTTCTTCGACAGTGTTATACAAATTTCAGAGCCAGGTGAACCAAACTGAACGATTATGATTCAATAAAAATGGCAAATGACCAAAAAAATGGGTTTATAGCCTGGAATGGATTCGAGATTGTATTTCTCAGAAGATGCAACTTCACCCTCTCGAGCTTCTAGCAATTTCGGCTTGGATTGCATCAAGAGTTTGCAATAAGGTACGAAGCACTCCGACTTGTCGAGGGCCTGGATTACTAATTCTGCTAGCCAGAAAACGGCGAATGAGGCCCTGAGGAATGGAGCCATGGTATCTGGCTCATGTTACAAGTAATACATTACTCCTCCCATACAAGCACAGAACAAAGCCACCTGCAGAAGTCGTGAAACGGGCATCATTGTAAACAATTTCCTTCTAAAGGATTTCATAAGAAGCAGAAGGAGAAAGCAGAATTGCACTCTCTCTAAAGTAATGGGATATTAGTGCATTCCAGTGTCATATCAAGCACTTGTTAATTTTCGGCACCTGATCAGTTTATGTTGACACCTGCTAAGAAGTACTACATAAGCTTAGATAAACAGGAGATACCTCAGCATTCTTGATATGAGGACCAAGATGGCGGTTTATAAGATATACCATAAAGAATTCCAGCGCGTGCGGCAGTACATACAAAGCAAGTTCACTACGCTAGCTTTTTCTCCAAGCAGAACAGAAGAGCAGAAGCTGCCACCAGCAAGCCAATAAACAAGCTTGTGGTCCTTGGACGCAATCTTCCTATGTAAACATATGACTCCCTTGCACCATTAAACATTTATTAGAACATTCTTCCCAAGTTACAAAAAATATTGCAAAATAAAATAATGAAAACCTACCTGAAAAATTCAACCAAAAAGCAGACAAAAAAAGCCGTTGACGCAACAGCACCTTTAAGAGCCAGCCAACAGGTACGAGCAGGTGAATTAAAAAAAGAAAACCCGTCCAACAATAAATTTGTTTAAAAAAGAAAATTTTAGAAGAAACAGAATGTGGTCCTAAATGTCACATAAACCTTTGCTGAATAAAGGAATTTAACTTCCGAAAGTTGCCTAAACATTATCCTGTTTAAGGCCAAGGAAACAGCAACCCGCCTAATCATCTTGATTGATGATAGCCATCAGATTCATCGAAATTTTGGATAATGTTAGAGTACTAAATTTTCATCATCATCACATAAAAAGTGTGGTATAGAAATTCAGAATAAACAATTTTACCTTCCAAAAATTGCATCTCAATATCATGTTAAGGCCAAGGAAACAGTAACCAAACCATTCTGATGATGATAAGCATTAAACTAACAGATCAGAGCAAAAGGGATAGAAATAAGAGTACTAAATCGTGCCGCCATTTTTTTAGTTGAACTGTTTAATGAGTTGGAAATGGTTCCAGAATTAAACAAAGTAACAAGAATCGGAGTAAGAAGTAATGACCAATCAGCTTGGAGAGGAAGTTGACCTTTGCAGGTGGAGGACGACAATGGCACGAATGTTACTGAGAAGTAGAGCGGAAATGTCTTCCTAAAAGTAGCTGAACTTGCATTCGCATTGAACCAAACAGGAGTTCGCATTTTTTTTGTGTGGATGAATTATGGAGCATGGAATTATTGAGGGAACTCTTCCAACTTTACATGATTGGACACTCCCTTTTTAGCCAAGTATGTCGACAATGAGGCAATGTCCAAGGTGATGAACCCTACAATTATCCCTTACAGCTCTGTACACAGGCTGTGCAACTGGCCCATCTTCTGAATTAAATCTTGATATGATTTGGCAAGCTTTCTGGGTGCATTATGAAGGCATACATTACCTAAAATAAGTTACAAAAGTCAATAAAAGGGAGAAACAAACCAAGAATGAAGTCCAACACCATGACAAAACCTTGAAAAGTAGTCAAGGATGGCATCTAGCTTGTAAAGAAAACTGTTTTGTTGATTATATTGCTTGTTGTTTAACAAGTGAAATCTATCGGGCACAAATGTTTAGTATTGGATATTGGGAACTTCTTGAAGTATGAAGTCACTTATTATTGAAGGTACTTAAAAGACACAAACAAGATGCTGGCCAGTTCATAATGCTGATATATCATAAACGATCACATCCAATCAGGCTTTTAAGGCTTTTAGCCTGTCTGAGACAACTGTATTTGATGAGTCGTGCATGTTAGAACTCATCGAGATTTCTTCAGCAATTTGCATTGAATAAATAAACAGTAACAAAATAACAAATCACAACTGTATTTCACGGATCAGACAAACTTCAGAAGCTTACATACTTCCTGATACACCTCAAGTCGCACCGTTTTTGCATATTAATCAACTAAATCAATATTGCAACAGCATCAATTTTCAATGAAAAGGACAGGAAAAGCATAAACACCATACATACTAAGATGTACACTTCATTCCATCGGGCGCAAGTAACCAATATGCAGACTTTTTTACCTGGGCGATCATGCTAGGAGAAAAGCAAAGAATCTCCATGTCTCCAGTGGGCTTCCCCAGAAATGGAAACATTGTTCTTAGACTTTGCAGAATTATAAGCACACTGAGTGGAATTTAAACATCAGATGTTCCATTAAATGTAAAAGGACAAAAGAATGAACGTTAACACAAAAGAATTCTAAGGCATAGAAAGTATACTAATCTCTTACATACCTGGGCAACCTGGCCAGAGATAGAGAGCAAGTGTACGCCTGCGGTTTGAATCATCCACATGCTAAGATAGACAAACCCGCAATTGAACCTGATAAACTCTGTTCCATCATCCCCTCAAACAATGTTACAAATAAGGAACTGGCTCTATTGCGCCTAAATAGCTTTCAAACCCTTCAAGAAACAGAGTACATAAATTGCAAAACTTACACGTTCACGGGGTGTCTTTTCCTTCTCAACTTTCTAAACAAACACCGAAGAGCGTGATAAGAACCGTAAACCCACCAAAGAAAGACCAACTCGACATGCTTCTTCTCTTACTATCAGATCTTTCTCGGAAAACAAGTTGCGCCAAAAAGTACATAAACACAGTGAGTCCGTAAGCACATAAAAAATATGGCACCATCACATGGATATGTCAAGAAGACAAAACTAGTGCAAATATAGATAAGGAAGGAGAGGAGACTCTCCAAGAGACTGGATAAGAAAGCAAGTTCCAGCCATGTGGCAGTGTGGCGTAAAAAAACCCAGAAGTTAAGCTAGCATATGACGATAACAAACGACAATGTCAAAGTTCTCAAGTCAAGATTTATGGATAATAGTCCTGAATATGCCATCGAAAAGCAATACCATTGAAAATCAAGTTTGCAACAAAGGACTCAGATAAATTGCACTGTGGAAGGTACTTCAATCCGAAGTAAGCAAAGAGGGGTAACGACTGTTCATACATCACCGAGTTGTCTAGTATCCTAATGGGTATATGCCAGTCATCCAGATGCTGATACTGCTGTGGTCAATGTTTGGAAATTGCTTAATGTAGTCCAAAGGAAAATATGTACCTAAAAAGGACCTTGATTTAACCAGTGGATCATATAGTAATCATGTCAATGCTCAATTGGATTCTCTGCGCCATCAGTATGTCATGTTTTGCTTATTTTAGTATATTTTATGCTTTTCGCTTCAGGTTTCATCGACCGCCGACCCCAACGGTTTGGATAAAGGTGATGTTTATGTTTGATTCAGTTATGTCATGTTGTTGTCTTCAGAGACAAGATCTGCAAACTCAGCACCAATTCACAGAAATTGGGGCTCCTAGGAATAGTAATGGGTCGCATCCATAATATTATATCACCATACAACTCAAGTATAATTCCACTAGAATTAGCACAATGATACGACAACAAACTGCATCAGTTTGGATGCCTAGATAAGAAATGGAGGCTTCTCCACGTTTCGATGAGCAAGAGATATTAGCGATGGTCTCGCCCGACTGGGCACTAGTCCATATTTGCATGGTGCATCCTCCGGATCTAAAACCGTAGCTCTAGTAGAAGCACATTCACGAATGTAATTAACGAGATCTCTTAATCAAAACGAAAACAAAACGCATGATCAAGTTTTAGTAATCCGAACAACCATTTTCCAGTCAAAATTAAGCTGGAACTGAATCCTAACAGCCACGGGAAACTACGTTTTAGGCAGGCGGTGACGACTTAACCACGCAGAGAAAAGGAATCGGATCGTAACCTTGAGATCGAGGAGCGAGGAATAAGACTGTCTCTTGGCGAGCTTGAAGCGCGAAGCAGGATGCCGATCCCCACCCTAACGCCGTAGGAGAGGAGGAAGCTCTGGCAGAGGTTGCCGATCGCGTTGGCGACGCAGGACTCGTCGGGAGAATGGTGGCAGGGAGGGTGCGGGGGGAGGAGGGCGCCGCCGCCGCCGCCGACGCAAGCGGCCGCCCTGCGCTGGCGGGCGCTGGAGCTCCTGGATGGCCTCGCGGAGGCGGTCCTCGGCCTCCCTGAGGCGGCGCTCGGCGTGGGAGCTGTCGCCGGAGGGGGAGGAGAAGGCGGAGAGGGGAAGGAGTCGGAGAGGGAGTGCATTGTGGTTTAGCAGGGGAGGGGAGAGAAGATTTGGCATCTCAAATCGGAGTGCAACAAGTCGAGTCCACCCAATGCGGTCATGCTTTTATCGCTCGCTCCTCCACAGAGAAACAGGAGAGAGAGAGAGAGAGAGAGAGAGAGAGAAGGGAGGCGACGAACTGAATGTCCATGTTGCGTCCGCTTTTGGAGTTTTCCTCTGTTTCGTTTTAAATTTGCTTTTAAAAAAAACCAATTGGTGGTTTGGTTTTCCTTGGAAGTTGAGGAAGGGTTAGGTAACCGCTGCGACGCGCGGGCGGCATCTTTCATTGGCTGAGCAGGAATGACTGATGATCACCGCCTGCTTGCATCAAGCTCAAGCCCCCGACGACAAATTGCCCTCCATTTTTATATTTCTAGTTCTCATCGTTGGTGTTTTGCGATGAACTACGATGAACCCATTAAGATAAACCACAGCTCATGTTACCGACATTATCTAGTATCGTTGATATTTTAAGGTTACTGGTAAAATGGAAGAATCGTTATTCAAATAACGAGTGTAGATCAGCATGAACCATCAATGCCATGTCATTCGATTGCACTAATTGTGTACTCTGCATCCGGAGTGACCGGGGCATTATTCTTCAAAAAGATGGCTAAAAAAACCTCGTTCGGTTACAAAACCAACGAGCTGCGTGCTAGACATTAGTCCAAACATCTGCAAACCCTGTCATCACATCTTCCCTGCTGAAGAATCTGGCGCACTTGTGCTTCCGGCTTGATCTTCCCATGAAGCTTGCCATTGCTTGTCGTAGAAAGTGGCCTCATCCGCGACCTTCCTCAACGTGTCGATGTCTTGGTTTCGCCTGAAGAGCAGAACGGCAACATGGTCGCAAACAGTCCTGCCTTGCACAGGACGTTGCCCGTCTGGCCTACCACCCCCATCCCCGTCAAGGCGTCCACCACGTATGCCATGAAAAACCCAAGCATCGCAGCCGACCTGTGTAGAGTCGGAGATGATTCCCAGCCATAAGAGAGCCTATATGAACTTAGGAGAGAATCACAATCGAACATTTGTTGTGAGAGGAGGTTATTCAAACCATTCAAAAGCTCGGCTTCGGGGAGATGGGACCAGCGGATCCATGCCACCCATGGTATTATGGAGCTCCTGAACCACCACAGGGATCTTCATTTGACGCGGCTTCTGGATACACTTCAAGAAACCTCCTCCTCCCTGCTTCTGTGAAATGAAACATGGAAATCCAATTATGCAGGAAATTCACCGATAGCTTAACAATAACTGCTTTTCTAACCAGTATGCCCAGTCTTGAGGAGCTCATCACTTTGTTAATTAACATTATGACAAGAAAAAAGTAGAGTGGTTTCAATTATCTCTCACCGGCAACAATGACTTTGTCCCAGTCCATCTTCCCCTTGACAAACATGTTCAGATCCCAGGAGCCGTTCTTCCATCGCTCATCCTGAATTTGACAGCGGAGGATTCTAAAGACTGACCCTCCTCTGATTATCCCCAGCAACCTTGAATCTATCTTCTCCTAAAGCTACATTATCCTCATTTCAGCAATATTGAGCATAAGCCCTTTCGCCGGACCTTCCACATCGACGGTAACCACATTGGTTGCTTGCTTCATCCCCACTGAGCGCCAAGCTGCTGTCTCTCGGGACATGATTCAAGCTACAAGCACTGTGCAGTGATGCAGAAATGGCCAAAGGAAGAAGCCATGGCTATCAGAAGCTAAGGTGGTCGTTCCTTCGTTCTTGTCTCTTGTTTCGTGACTCTCTTCCATCACTTCACTGGATAGGAAGCATGTAACGAAGGCCCATGCTGAAAATAAACAAGATTATCTTCCAACCGCTGCATGTGTCAGTACAGTCATGGGCAAAGCTATACAATCCTGATCTCCGCTGCCTTTTCTTTTCCTCTTTCCCTTTAACCTCTTATCCCAAGTTTTGTTTAGGTATTGTCAACCGGGCTGCCAAGACACAGTAGATGGCACCATAATCAATAGCTAAGACAGTATAGAGGAGTTTGATAGCAACTGGCATCTTTGGGATACTATGGGTACTGATTTGAAAAACAAACACGTCTCATCATAGTCAAGCTTCGGTACGATCGACATCGGCAGGAATGGTGAGTCTCATGGATCTTCAAACTTGGCAAGCAAGTTGATGTGCGTAATGGTTTTTCGTTTGAATGAAAAGGTGTGCCACTCTGATATCATAGTCTTCTTATTTCTCGAACAAAATGCCGCAAGCATTCAATGGAGTGATGCCCACCAGCGAATACAAAAGGGTCTGAGGGAAAAAAAGGAAACAACAACAAGCTATATGAAATAGACGGAAAAATGTCCTCCTTGGGGTGGTGAAAATGACTCCGTCGGCTATGATTTCCAGATGCTTCCTTGACTGGGATATCTCCACAAAATGTTACTGAAGAACAGAGATGCGAACAAACAAGGAAGAAAACTATGCTTCCCAACCCCTTAAAAGGGTGGCTCGGGCAACCCTGTTCACCCCAAGCGTGAAGGCACCCATCCTCAAGTTGCAGTCAGAGCCTGGCACATGTTCTTGATGTTGTGGAAAGCTCGAGTCATGTATCTCTGAAGCTCGCTGTTCACCTTATCTTCATCCCACATGAAACCCTGGATGTTTCTGCCACAAAAAAAATAAGCTACTCAAGTGACCCAGATTTCATTGAAACTTGAAAGACTGCGCTCAAGCATTGCAGTCAGTGTGGTATTGTGATAGTGTTCAATGAAGTTCTTTGCAGACTAAGACAATCATTAAAATGGTTAGCGTCCATCCCAATTCAGAAGAGGAAAGAAATTTCAAAAAGCATCTTTTACAACCTAATTGACAGTGCCAAGAAATTTGCACAAAATTTGAAATAACAAATCTATAAAAAATTCCCAGTTCCTAAACCTTGGAGAAATAAAGCAAAACAAATTAAACACAGCGAGCAGCACTCTTATGCTGTTGCCATCCTTCACATGAGAAAAGATCAAGAAAATACGTGCCATCTTATTTTAGGTTTCAGAGGAGATCTAACTATTTTAGCTAGGGAGGGTTCGAACATAAAAGATGAAACATTGATCCAGAATTATCCATTACCTCGAACCCACTCAAAATAGCTACAGTCACTCCCCCAGCAGTTGCATATATATCAGGGAGAATCACTACTCCTTTTTCGACAATATCTGCATTGATAAGTCGCAATACAATCATACACATTAGAGATTTCCGTACTGAAATCTTAAATGCGAGAAACAAACCAAAATTGAATACCTCATCTGCTTCTGGATCAGTAGGGATGGTTGGCCGCCTCGGACTATGAACTTGGCCTTTACATCTGCTGCGTTATTCCTACAAATTGAATTAATACACAGCGGAAACAGGTCAAGAGTTCGTCCAAACACTCCCTAAACTTAACACAATAGCAAATCAAAAAGCATATGACAAACCTTTTTTAATTAGCAAAATCATTATAGAGTACAGAACAGTTTTCTCTAAGAGAAGTAGCACACCTGTTCAGAACTCCCCCTAAAGCACAAGGGGATGAGAACATCACATTCATGTACAAGCAGTTCATCAGGATTCATGGAGTCTCCACCCGGACTAATCTTTCAGACTGCCAGTGTTTTCTTTGTGCTGGTTGCAAGTTCAGGAATATTGATACCATTCGGATTTCTAATTGCACCGGTGTGATGTCCCTGACTGCAATAATAACCTTACTCACCTCTTACACACATGAATCAGCTTTGCTGCCCGGATCCCACATTTCCAAATCCCTAGGTATATAGTGTGCAAAGGAGAACATCAAAATCAGGAGTAGAGTCCAAGGATACTTTAAGCATATGCAGGGAAGTAAATGAATAATGACTGGACACCTGAATAACAAATGTCATATTGTTGATGGACTTCCCATGCTCTAGCAAGCAAAGTTATCCGTACCAAAAACAACGCCGACGGCCAGTGAAGCAGACCTCCCGTGGCCTCTAGTGATTCCACCAAGATCCTGAGAATCAAACCGGATGCGGATAGAAAGAAAAAAGAGTTCTGTCCGTAAAAGGTCTTTCCTCATCAAGAAATAATCAATCTCGAAGTCAATCGTCAAACAAAATTCCCAATCAGTTGCTCATTCTATACAATTGGGTTTTCTGTATACGGACAGCCGTGCCATTCGAAGGTGACACCGTGTTGAAACTTATTGGAAACGTGACTCAACGTCCAATTAACTCCACCATGCCCCAACTAGTTCTGCACGTATATATATGCATTAATCCTGAATCCAAACCTAAATCAAAGATGAGCCTATAATTTGAACAGAGGCCAGAGAACCCGTGAAAGCCATGAAGACAGGAACCACACTGAGCATTAGTTCCATGTCAGGAGCCCCGTCGGGAACATCAGTTGTGGATCCCAATGAGGTCTGAATTCTTTTTTTTTTTTTTGTTTTTCCTTGCACGTGAATTACACGGCTATGTAGTTAGGCCAAGATTCTGACCCCTCACTTCTTAATTCAAATCCCTAGGATTGCAATCTCAATCCACCCTTTGCAACCCTCCATATCGGATCATCTGCTACAGCTTGTCTTCTCAGCGTCCATCAACTGGGCCCACGGGGACAACTTCTTACTTCATCTTGCCACGCTCAACC
>JAGVVM010005252.1:0-33371 GCA_019149425.1 Psidium friedrichsthalianum
CCCTCGGGGTCCCAGTCATTTTGTTTTTTTTGGGGGGATTTTGGATCAACTCCCTAAAAAGAGTGGCCCTTGTGACTTGTTCCTCATATTTTGAATAACAATAAATGTAAAAAAAATTATATCAAGGAGTTTGAGGTTGTCTTATTTTTTTTGTAAAAGACTAAAGCCCTGTCCAGAGTAATGTCCGTGAACTCATATTAATTTACTATTTTCGTCAACACATAGACCTGCATGCAAAGAATAACGTGTTTTATCTGCAAAATGCGGCGCATTAATTTTGGTCGGAATTTCTCACCAAAGGCGCTAAGTGGTTGTTTTATCTTCGATTTGGCATTTAAGCGATCCGTGGAGTTTGGTGTTGTCCATAAATTTTTGCACCAATAGTATTCTTCTCTTGTGAAGGGAGAATTCCATCAATGTGAAATTTAGACAATAAAGACGACACTCTTCAGCCAACGATGGAGGCGAAAGAGAGGAGACACGGGTCTCGGTGGAGGGCGCAAGTACGAAAAAATAATGTGGTGCCGTCTGAACAGCACACTCAATACTATGCAACTTAGCTGTGTTTAGGAGGTTGGCCCGAAAATTTTGTGAATTTTTGAGTCGGGTCGAGCTACGACCCAACCAGGTTATCTCTAATCCTTTTCTTTTGCTAATTAGCAAAAAGAATTAGAATAAAAAAAGAGAGAGTCTTGTCCTGGTGTTGCATATCTCCAAAACGAAAGCTTGAGCCCACCTTAGCTAGGTCAATTCATGGGCCTCCAATGACCCACTAGATGACACAAAAAACGATGGATTTAAGCCTCCTATTTCCATGTGAAGAGCCTCTCGAGGTAATGCTGCTCTCACTATAATTGTGTCTTCCCTCCCCCACGAACAAAAAAAAAAAAAAGAAGAGAGGTGACTTATCTTAGATCCAATCGGAGTCCCTAAGAAATTCGATGCATCTATTTTTTTTTTTTTTACATTGTGGTTTACGTACTTTTGATGCATTGATTTTTAGGCTTGAAGTCATAAAGAATATGGAAAAAGGGCCAAGGTTTTTCGGTATTATATACGACAAGAGATATTAGCGGACCGTTTGTAATTAGTTCATCATACATCTTGATAATCCTAAATCCCAAGAATGAAACTTAATCAAAAGGATGCCTAATTCTAATCGAATCGAATCAAATCAATCTTCCCTACCTTAACCACGTCTAAATTTAGATGATACTTTGACCAATATGAATGTTATCGTGTCACGGAAAATTTTAAATGCATTCTTTGACCTTCACTTTTAACTTACTTATATATATGTATATTGTTTGTGTGATATATATATATATTATATATATTATATATTCAAATCTGAGAAATTAAAAGGAATTAGCTCTGTGACAAGAGCTACTTGATAACCTAAAGGCTCGACTGCTTTATAAAATTGGACCCTATAGATACATCAAAGAAAGTGGACAGTGTTAGTGGGCTGATGGCGCTACGTAGAAAGCAAAACCCAGTTACATTCGGCGAAGCAATTCTTTTATGCATCATAAGAAAGCTATATTCCAAAAAGATCATGAACAAATCACATGCAATTCTGTTTGTCAATAATCAATATTTTTAAATATTGCGGTATTTTCATTAACAGTTGCATTTATTCACAAAAAAAAAATGAGCAATTAGAAATATTTTCCTTCTACAAAAAAAAAAGATTCTTTTTTTAAGTGATTAATTATCATCGTTTAGAAAAAGTTAGTCAATGGAAAATGTTTTCATCATTAATACAATCTATGCATTTATATTTTTCGTAGGCGATGTAAAACTTTTCATTCTGTTTTTCGCCAAAAATGTCCATGACAAAGATCTTTCAAACCGACAAGCGTAGAGCTTTGGGATTTATTATTTTAAACAGGCCCTTGTAGCGATTCGGACAGGGATAAGTAAATGACAAGAAGCAATAAACCATGCGATAAGTAAAATGCATGAAAGGAAAATGCATGATAAGATAAATTGCAAAGCAAAAGATAGATTTGTTTTGATTGATTGATTCAAGGTCCTTTACAAAGAGCTGTCTCCGATTATCTATAGGCAAGTACAAGATAAAACCGTCTCCAATGATTTCTTCACGTTCGCATTATCTCAAAACTTTCGAATATGTCTTGATAATTGTTCTCCTTATCTTTAAGATGGTTTAAACGTATATCTAACTACTCCAAATAACCGTCTGCGTCACGTACCGATATAATCGTGTCATTAACATTTCACTTGAACTAAGCTTCTATTTGCCCGATGTTCCTTTTTATCCATGAGTCGGTTTGCCTATCTCAGCTACTAACACACATATCTTAGTGGGCCTTCTGAAATGAAGGTGTAACATATTTATTTACTGTTATAAACGATATAAGCGATTATTTTTAAAAAAATTTAAATTATTTTTAAAAAAAATAAAGGCACCCTAAATAAATTTTAAGGTGAGAGAGAAAATTCACAAAGAGATCACCTCAAATAAATACCCTAATGATCTCATTCCAATGCCCAAAATCGAATCATGAAAATCATCAAGAAATTGCGGGCCCCAACTGTCCCGGCGCGACGCCCACTCCACGTGTCGAGATCGCAGTCACGCAGCAGCCGGGCCACGTCAGCATGGCCCCCCGACCCCTCGAGCTTGCCCCATCCTCAACAAGCCGAGAACACGAAGGATCTCTCCCTCTCTCTCCCTCTCTCTCATGTCTTTCCTTTTTCTCCGTAGCTTCTCATGGCGGTCAACGCATCCTCACCAGTAGAAACCCCCGGAGAGTCGTCACTCCTTGTCCTAGTCTCCATTTCGAGTCCAAACTAGTCCCCTCGATCGCGACGGTTTTTGCAGCTCTCGATCTTCGGTCCGGTTTGATTCGACTCGATTTGCTTAGGGTTTATGGGGAGGATGGGAGTGAATTCGAGGACTTACTCTGCGAATGCGAGCGACTACAAGCTCCTCGAGGAGGTCGGCTATGGGGCCAGCGCCACAGTGTATAGGGCGATCTACCTCCCCCTCAATGAGGTCGTCGCGGTCAAGTGCTTGGATCTCGATCGATGCAACAGCAATCTGGTCGGTTTCCTACTGCTTCTCAGCTCTTTCCGTTAGTTGCAGCTTAGATGCGATGTTTTGCTGCTTGCTTGAAGTACTAATTGAGCGATGTATGTGAACTTGCGGAGTAGATTCGATCCAGTTTTGTCTTGTTGAGGGATGAGATGGGGTCACTGAACTGAATCGATGCATTGTTTGAAACTTTTTGCTGGTTCAGATCTCGATAGAACGGGTGCGAGGTAGACTCGGGGGGAGGAGATCTGGTGCTGGTTGAATTGATGAGAACATTTTATGATTCAGTTGGATAATTGGAGGAAACTCTATTTGTCTATGGGTGGCATCCAATTAAATTGGGACATCACAGAGAATCATGTCCATCGTCCCTGTTTCAGTCTATCGCATATCTTGTGATCTCGTGAAATCAAACTTGCTGAGCTGACTATAACTGGTAAACAGATTGCTGTAATATGATATTGGGAGATGGAAATTTTAGGGGTCGTCTACAATTATCTGGTTGTTTATTGGGAAAAAGATTGCACCAAGAATGAAATGATTGTGATTGAGGAGATAAAATAGATAAAGGAGCTAGTGGTCGTAGTCTTTTTTGTCTGTCATCTTCTTTATGTTTTCATTCATGTTTTGTTAAAATATGTAATATCCTATCTATATTGTGTGTAAGTGTTGTTCAAAGTTAGTACCGTCTAACGATTGTATATGAATTCCCGATCCAGTTTATTAAAGTTGCTTGCTAGCTACTTGACAGATGAGCAGTTGATGGTTTCATGTTTGATATGTTGGAAAGTTGAGGGTTTGAACCGTTGCATCTGTTTTTACCTTTTAGAAAATATCAGTGGTTTCTCGTTCTTAATTACCATAACTATTAGATGGTTATTGATTAGTCATAGCTGGTACGACTTTTCAAGAGTCATAGACAACAGCAAAAAGAATGGAACTTGGACAAGCCAAGATCTAAGAATGAATACATTTATTCTCACACATTATCAGTACAAAGGTTTTTTTGCTTTAGCATTTCAGGACTTAAAAACTGATACACCCAGGATTCTATGAATGGATGGATGTTTTGCTCACCCATAATCAGTACAGAGAATTTATATTTAGAATTTAGGCCATCAAATTTATTATAAGTCTAATGATCATGTATATATTTACTACTCTATAGAAGGATAGGCTGAAGTCCTTCTTAAGGAAACTCTATTTGTGAAATATCTTTTGGAAAATATCAGCTGTTTCTTCTTCTTAATTACCATAACTATTGATGGTTATTGATTGCTCATAGCTGGTACGACTTGTCAAGAGTCTTAGACAACAGCAAAAAGAATGGAACTTGGACAAGCCAAGATCTAGGAATGAAGACATTTATTCTCACACATTATCATTACAAAGATTTTTTGCTTTAGCATTTCAGGACTTAAAATTGATACACCCAGGATTCTACGAAGGGATAGATGTTTTGCTCACCCATAATCATTTCAGAGAATTTATATTTAGAATTTGAGGCCTTCAAATTTAGTATAAGTCTACTATATGGATAATCATGGTCATGTTTACTACTCTGTAGTAGGATAGGCTGAAGTCCTTTTCTATGTAAAGTGATGGTAGTCCTTTCTAATAGCTTATAATATTGCATCAGTATTTATGTGTTTCTCCATCTTCTGTATCAGCCTCAGAAAACATTTGCTGATATACATTGACCTACCAAATCAAACATTGTTACTTGTTGTCTTGTCAGGGTATAATCATCTGCATGTTTTTTGCCAATCCATTGCAAAACGGATGCTCTTGGCATGGGTCTGGGTTTTGTAATCCTTTCTGGTTGACTTAGATTTGTATGGGTACTATTTAGCAAGATTAAGCAATGCACTTGATATTGTATGCCCCATTTTTTTTTTTTTCAAAAGTAATACTGTTGTGGTGTCAATTTTTTGCAGGATGATATACGTAGAGAGGCTCAAACAATGTCTTTGATAGACCATCCAAATGTCATCAAAGCATACTGCTCATTTGTGGTCGATCGTAATTTATGGGTAGTTATGCCATTTATGGCCGAGGGGTCATGTTTACATCTCATGAAGATTGCATACCCGGATGGATTTGAAGAAGCTGCTATTTGTACCATACTTAAAGAGACTTTGAAGGCTCTAGAGTACCTCCATCGACAAGGGCATATACATCGGGATGTCAAGGTGGGTTTTAATGCATAATTTGACTCTTCTACATGGTCTTACGTTCGTTTATTTTCACTACTTCAATTAGTACTCAACTCATCTGGAAATAAGTTATACTTCAATACTTGCAGGCAGGAAATATACTACTCGATACCAATGGGGTTGTAAAGCTAGCTGATTTTGGTGTTTCGGCATGCATGTTTGATAGAGGAGAGAGACAGCGTTCTAGAAATACTTTCGTAGGGACTCCCTGTTGGTAAGTTATGTTTCTGGCGACATTTTCTGTTTATTTCATCATTTCTTGTTTTTTAAGATTAAACCACTGCTTTTTAACTCGAACTATACTCATAGGATGGCACCAGAGGTTCTACAGCCTGGGAGTGGATATAATTCCAAGTGAGTTTTCTGTTCTTTTATAAAGAAGTGTTTCTGGAGGAAAATTCCAAGAAGATGTTGCCACTACATCAGCTTATGTGGCTCCATTGTTGTCATAGTTTGGTGAAAGGTGTTGCCTTAGGTCCATAGGATTAACTATTTGAAAGCTGTTATCTATCTTGACATGGAATTTTCTAGTTGAATGAGGGTAAAAGTGTGATGAATTCCTTAACTTAGAGATGTAAGAATGCATTTGGATTTATTTGTTTCTCAGAAACAGGATTATGCATGAGTGTCACGTGCACAAAAATAACGCAATTTAACTTTTGATTGGCCTTGTACAATAATTTCCCTGGATAATCAGAAAATTGTTCAATCAATTGCTCTGAAAGGCCTGCTTTGGGCCATCCTTTGACTCGATCTTGATTACTGAGAATATCTTTTCTCATCTTCAAAGTGAGATATCGTTTCTGTTCTTTTGGTTACCATTTCCCATCATGCGCAGGGCTGATATTTGGTCATTTGGAATAACTGCACTGGAATTGGCTCATTGCCATGCACCTTTTTCGAAATACCCTCCTATGAAGGTACTTATTGTTATTTGCTTATAGGGGTTCCAATGCCTGTATGAATGTGCAGATTGTATGAGCTATTGAAGATTTCTAGGATTTGCTCCTGACATATTATTTTCCTGCTTAAGGTTCTGCTGATGACCATCCAAAATGCACCACCTGGCCTTGACTATGATCGAGATAAAAAATTTTCAAAGGTACTTGCACTTCTTTCTGGACAGAACCTGATAAGAATGAGAGCATGCGGATTAATCTTCTTCTGAACGCAAGAGAAAGAAAAGCAAATTATTTTTTTTTTTGACCAAATTTAGTTGTGTATGGAAAGAGGAAATAGGAGAGCCTAGTTTTGAGGGAGCCAAGACTCCTTGATTAATGGGTGGCTTTCCACCAATAGCCTTTGCTGGGCGGAAGCCTTATCTTTGATATGCAGTTTCTGTTGAGATTTATTGTTCTTTGACTTATAAGAAAGCTGTTACGGTTTAGCAGAGTGTTGGTACTGTTTCATAGGTGATACTCAGCCATTAATTATTAGTTGAGAAAGTCAATTAAGTCTCTATATATAGTTTCTTGGATTAACCAAATTGGATTCCAACTTCTTGGTGCTGATCAGTAACCATGTTGGGTTCTCTTTGTAAGTACTCTTCTAATTGGAGGTTTTCCAGTTGTCATCAGCTTTTCAAAGAGATGGTTGCCATGTGCCTAGTGAAAGATCAAACGAAGAGGCCAACTGCTGAGAAACTGTTGAAACACTCGTTTTTCAAGCAGGCTAAGCCTCCAGAAGTTTCTTTGAAAAAATTATGTGCTGACTTGCCCCCACTGTGGAATCGTGTTAAAGCTTTGCAGGTAAGATGCTACACTGCCATGATCAAGCTTGTTGCATTTCTTTCTCTGGAACATTGTTCCACTAACTTACTGAAGTATTTCAGCTTAAAGATGCTGCACAATTAGCTCTAAAGAAAATGCCATCAGCAGAGCAAGAAGCATTATCACAGGTGAGAAAAATTATCTAAAACAAGGAATTTAAAATGTATTATTCAAATACCACCTTTTTCTGTTGCATTTGTTATGCTTTATATTGACTTATTGTCCACAATCCACTTAGTTATAAAGGATTGCCTGAAAATGACCTCTCCGATATTCTAAGCAATCGTATATATCATTTCTTATATTTCAATCTGCCATATGATTTACCTTGCAGTTGGTGTGCTTTAGGGTCATCCTATCAAAGACTTTTTAAGTTCTCCCTTGCTACTGCTTTTGTTGACTATTACTATAGCTTGTCTGACATCTGGTAACCCCTCTTTCTACCTCCCACATATCCCCTTTTCTCTCTAGTTTTTAGAGGTTGGTGATTATTCTATGTTCATGTATCGGCGACCTGGCAATCATGAAAAATGCTACCGCTTCTTCCTTGTGCATTCCCTTCTCTTTGATTAAGTGTGCAACATAACTGCATTGCGATGTGCTCTTTCCCTGCAGTTTGAAGAACCTATTCTCTGAACATCATGGATAGAGAGATTGACAGTGCAATTTAAGCTACATAATGATAATTCATAATTTGGTTAAGTTGGTTTTGATGGTTGTAAATAAATGTATCTCAGCTGTTTATAGTACTTTATTCTGCCCATTCTACAATTAATGCTGGTTGGTCCACGTACGGTTCAGTGTTGTTATTTGCATGCTTAATTTGGACCTTAGGGAATAACCTTTGGAGGTGTATGTTCATAGGGCACTTTGGTATCTCTATTAACTTTAGAGGGTTACTGTTTCAGAGTGAGTACAACAGAGGAGTCAGTGCCTGGAATTTTGATATCGAGGATTTAAAAGCCCAAGCATCACTGGTATGACTTCTCTTTGCATGTAACTAAGTGTATGATCCTTGAGTTGATTAGTAGGTTAGATTTTGTTTGTCTATCAGCTAACAAAATAAATATTGTTTGTTGTTCTGGATTTTCTAGATTAGAGATGATGATGACGACCTCCCTGAGGGTAAGGAAGACGATGAGATGATAAAGACATCTACAACCTCTGCCTGCGATAAGGTCATACAGCTTTAGTATTTTTCACTTTATCTGATATTTTTCTCATTCTTGGTGTTTAAAAGTTGGTTATACTGCTTGTGTGGATGTTTGTTTCTTTTTTGTGCTCAGGTAATTTGTTATCTGTCATTGCTTCAACAGGATTCAAATGATTGCAGATCTTTCTTGGGCCAACTGGGCACCAGCAGTGAATTACTACCAGCTGAAAGCGAAGGAAACTTAAACGGGGATGAAGTACCATCAACCGAGTGCTTACATAGAAAGGGGAAGATTCATCAAAGTGATCTTGTGGAATCTGTTCGTCCTGGAAATGTTAGTTTGAAGAAAAATGGTAGCAATGATATCACGCCATCAACATCGGAAATGGATTTAAAGGCGAAGGTTAAATCTCAGACAATGAAGAGTCGTCAAACTCATAGTGGGCCTCTCATGCAAAATGTGGTGCTCAGCCATTCAGTTTCTGATAAAATCCGAACTTCTGAAAGGTTGGTCCTGAATTTTCAATGACCGTTACTGAAGCAACATTTGAATTTTGAATCAGAATGCTATTTACTTATCGTATATTCAGCAGCTATCATTTTAGTTTCGTTAATGCATTGACTACCAATTTAAAGCAGTAGTTGTTTGCGAAGTAGGTCTGCTCGTTGATGTGTGCACTATGTTACAAGGCTGCCTGTGGTGTGTCAGCTGCTTTCAGTATTGATCCAGTGATCTTTTGATGTTTGTCATTTCAATCTGTATGTACCAGGTGAAAAAATTTTGGTCCAATCAAGTCGATACAATTTTCTTTGCCCAAAACAAGAGTTAATACAATTTCATAGGTTTTACCTTACCCAAAAAAAAAAAAATACAATTTCATAGGTTTTAGCCCTACAATTGCGGGTTGCATTTTGTATTCATGGTGGTGGCCTTCTCGGCCAAGTCCTTGGTTCGAGTGATGCTGCTTCCCTCCAGTGCACTGGGGATACCTTTTGAGGGTTGGGTGCAATGAGGGCCTGGTGGATGTTGACCTCCGATATCCTGTTTTCAGTTCACCAAAAAAAAAACAGAGAAGAAAGGGATGTCCCTTCTGAGCCTTGCTTACTTTTCTTTTCAGTTTATTAACAACTTCATGTGCTTAGGAAAATACTAGTAGTACAAGTCAGTGGGTATGACTTGGAATTTGTCTCTTTTGCTTCAAAGGACTCCAATTACTTCTTTTACCTATTGTTTGGGTTGATGAAATTACTGAATTTCCAAGTTTGTTCTCAACTCTCTACTTATCAATGGACTTGCACATTGCATGGTTGTTTAAAATGAAAATAATCTCTGGAACTAATTACTGCAAAATCATATCAAACTTGCATCTTTGAGTTTTTGAACGTGGAGGTAAGTTGCCCTTTTTATATTGTTAATAGGGGTGAGGGTGAAAGTTTACAAGTGACCGACAGAGCTAAGTCTGAAGTGCGAAGGGCGCCAAGCTTTAGCGGTCCTCTAATGCTTCCCAATCGAGCTTCAGCTAACAGTTTGTCAGCTCCCATAAAATCTTCCGGAGGTACTTTGTGTAATATTACTCATTGCTCATGCTTGCACTATGAACACCTGCTGCAACTTTCATTACTACTGTAAGTATTTCTACTGTGACAGGATTTAGAGACTCTCTGGATGAGAAGACAAAGGCTAACTTGGTGCAGATTAAAGGACGGTTTTCAGTGACATCTGAAAATTTGGATATTGTAAAGGTATTACTCTGTAAAAATGGTGTTTCGTTGTAACGCATGACTCCTGCTAACTAAGAATATTTCAATAGGATATTCCATTAGGTGCAGTTCCACGTCGATCTTCACAGGTACCTGGTGGAGTGCTGTTGTGCTGTGGTTCCTCACATTGTACACCTTAGTACTTCTGAATAGAACTTCCCTCCTGTATTTTGCAGGGATCGCCTCTGAGAAAATCTGCCAGCGTTGGGGAGTGGATATTTGAATCCAGGCAAATGGTTTGTCTTCGTATCGGACTCTTTCAAACATGCTGACTAGTAGTGAACTTCGATAATGGAGAAAACAAACCAAATGTTACTGAATCTATTATTTTAAAGAGAGTTGATATTCTTGTGCTTTCACAGAGAAAATTTTCCCCCTGGTAGATGTGTGCTGCCACTCTTAACTCGCAGTACTGATTTCAGCAGGAATATCTGGACTATCTCATGTCCACATTATGAAGTAGACCCATAAGATATGGTCAGCTTTGCTGCAGTTTTAAGCTTTGACAGTTGCTCTGCTCTTTCTCTTCTTTAACAGCCTAATTGTCAGCCTTCAAAAGAGTTCAACTGCAGCAGTTTGCCTGCAAGTGTCATAATGCCTCATCTTCAGAATCTTTTCCAGCAAACCTCCTTGCAACAGGTACAGTTACGAGCAATTGAAATTGTGCTGTGTTTTTTCTGTGTTGGAATGGCTATATTGTGACTGTTTTGACCTCCTCTAAAATCTGTGTACTCTGTTTGTGGTGATAGGAGCTAATTATGAGTTTGCTGAATAGCTTCCAAACTGCCGAGTCTGATGGTGAGTGAATGATTTGTTTGTGTTTTTCTATGTAGTCGGTAAATATTCATGAAGCATTTGAGAATTAACTTTGGACTTTCTTTTATCTGTTTCAGCTACTCAAAATGGAAAGTTTCCCCCGTTGCCTCGTAGTAGTTTGGAAAACAATGGAATCGTAAAATCTCTCAATCCCTTCTTTGCCATATTCGTTAGCCAGAATCATGATATTTTGCTTGTTTTTTGGGTATCTGTGTCTCTTGTGCTGGTGCTCTTTTTTCGTTTGCTGTCAGGAATACTTTTGTCAACTTATGTTCAAGCCATAGTAAGATTTTAGAGGGCCATAGAGCATGCTTCTATCTAATTAAATGCTTCTGCCTGATGGAGGTAGCCGCCATTTTTTCCAGAAGAGCTCTCTCATTTAAGGAATTTTTTTCTAAGAAGTCTTCCGCGGATTTAGTACCAATCAAATTGCAATTCTGGATCATAATCAGTTCTGAAACGAGCATTCCTCTCTTTCATTTCTGATTTAGCTGCTTGTTTGGTAGGCTGATTTGGCAGCTTCTCAGAGGGAACGCATATTGCTACTCAAGATATCAGAACTTCAAGCTAGGTTTGTCATCACCAATCTGGATATCGATTGATTGATATCATAAGTTCAACTTCTGTTTTTAAGTTTGGACGAATTGCCTCTCTCTATATGTACAGGATGGCCATCTTGACTGAAGAATTGACTGCTGAGAAGTTAAAACACACGCAGGTGAGTAGAACTCAATTTTGTATTCGGCTCTCCCAATTCTAGTAACCTTTTCAAGAGCCTTTGCGTGGAACTAATGAGTTAATATTTCATTCCAGTTGCAACAGCAGCTAAGCACGTTATCCATCCCAGAAGAGAACGGTGGTCAAAGGGAAGGGGATGTTGAGATTTGATCTGGGTTCATGGAAATCTGTGTCACTATGTACATTTCAGCTGGCAACTGTAAATCACACAGGAAACGGTCTCACTCTTTGTCTCTCTGAAAAGACTTGGGCACATTAGCACGAGAAAGCAACATAGCAAGCATCATCCCAACTTTCTCCCTGTACAACTATGTTCAATATCAGACGCATCAACCACAATCTGTCAAACCAGTGAAGATGATGGGCCTTCGGGGCTAAGCATTAAATTTACGTAAGGACATTCCTTGTCCTGCCGAAAGAATTCTTTTGCAGTGGCCATGAGGGGCATCAAGTCTTGGGTTGATATTCTGTATTTTTGTATCCTGTAGTTTGTATCAGTATGTTCAACCATGATATTTCAAGTTTATCTACTTAGCAAAAGAGAGATTGTATAGATTGGGTTTGTTGAGAGTTGTATCAGCTGTTCCATTCCCTGTCATTCTTTGTAATGACTACGGATTTTGTCGTAGTGTTTAATACATTTTGTGCTGTAATATTGGTGAATAAATGAAAAACTGACGCCTGCTGATGGCTTTCCATGTGATTAAAACTGCTTAGGAACGATGTGCTTCACGGTTATGTCAATTCTGTCGTCACGTCAACTGTCGGTTTTGTTCTTCTTGCAATTCATTTCAGACGGATCAATGCATAAAAGGTGGATTTCGTGAGACCTTGTAGGGTATCGGACGATTGAACTGTTTCATCTCATCAGGTGATTAGATTATGAAAGACCGGACATGTCACCTGTCCCTATTGTTTTACTAGTGTTGTTTGAAATCTATCTTTCAAGGGTAATCAGGTTCGATGCACGTTGTACGTGACTTTCTTTTCTGGGGCTAACATGACACAAAATGTTAACTTCGTTGTCAGTTCAATTTTGTCATATTAGTAATTTGTCATGTGTGCAATCTTCGGTTTGGCTGCATGTGCGTCACATGAGCGCGGGATTCGTCGCGACGCATCCGAGCCAATGCTTTGCTAATTCAGAACCAACCCCTTGAGATGGTCACCTTACCTTGGAAAAACGTTTGACTTAAATTGGTTTAAAAGCTTGGAACGAATAGATAATCTACCACCGACATAAACGAGCACATGTTACACTTGACGTATTGAAATGAGAGAGAATAATTTATCTAAGGCACAAAGATTATTTAGTAGTACTTATTGAATAACTACTAGATCTATATCTTTATTGACGTGAACTTGTAGAGTTTCATGCCACTTATTCATCGTATGGAAGAATTATGCCGAAAATCCTATATCTCACGTGATCGATCCAACTAAATGCCTAATCTTCTTTATGAAAAATGCAATTAAGTTCTCTTCAGAACTATACCTAAAATTGTCTTCTTATGCTTAGAAATGACTTACATGGCATCCTCAAGTCTAGACTTTTTGACAAAATTTTAGGATTTTCAGTTTAGATTTAAAATTTAACAAAATTCCCATCAAAGTTTATCAGACTCAATTGTAAGTTTATTGTAATGATTCATTCTATTTGGTACCTAAAATTTAAAGATCTAGGGTGCAAATCTCCACGGCTAACTATAGAAATCGAAAATTTAGCAATCCATAGGGAGATTTGTTTTCCCTGCCACTTGAGTTGAGGGTGATAAGGAAAATTATTCAAAATATCCTAAATTTATGCCAACCTTGCCTATGACTAGTCATCTCGCTAAAGAAAAAAAATAGAATGCTATAAAAAAAAATATCTAAGTCAGCGTCAATCATATTTCGTAGAATGGTTGGGCATCTACCTCATCAATTTTCGGTAAGACGATTGGCCGAATAAGTAAAACGTGAAGAGACTTAGAATTTAATTGATGAAATTTAAAAAAAAAAATTGGATTGAATTTGAAAGATTATTTGGGCAATTTTCCTTGGGCGGCAGGATCAGTCACCCTTCCCCAAAATGTCTCTGCCCCTGTCTGGAGTGGGACTGATGATCGAAGGACAGGGCCATGGCTTCTCTCGCTTCCGTTGCTTCTCTGTTGCCTTCGTCTCGCCTTCCTCCTCTCAGAGCCAGAACTCCCGCGACGGCCTTCCTTCCTGCTCTCCCCAACCTTCTCAAACCCTTCAAGGTAGGCTCCGCCGCCGACGTCCTGGAGCTCGGCTTCTCCCTTTCCGTCTCTCGATCCACCCAAATCGCTCTCGTTACCTCTCCCTTTTGGTATTCGGTTTCATGGGACTCACCTAGAATCCCGGGTGTTGCTTCGTGTGTTGCAGGGGAGGAGGAGGAGGAGGATCGGGAATGGGATTTGCCGGGCCGAGCTCAACCCCGACGCGCCCCTCGCCGCCGCGATCGGCGCGTGCATGCTCTCTTCTTTGGTCCTCCCCGTCTCCGCGGGCTCGGGGGATGAGGAGGACGGCACGGCCGTGGACTCCACGGATGCGAGGTTCGCTGTGATGGGGATCGTCAGCTTCATTCCCTACTTCAATTGGCTGGTGAAAGTTTCTCGATTTGAGATAAATTTCGTTTAATTTCTTTGGCTTCGCTTTGTTGTGATAAGCATTTGTTTGCTTTTGTGAATGGTGTCGATTTTGTTATGTGCAGAGTTGGGTGTTTGCGTGGCTTGATACTGGGAAACGGCGTTATGGTGTGTATGCGCTTGTTTACTTGGCTCCATACCTGAGGTTCAACTCTTGAAAATACTCGGCTTTTAAGCTCTGCTTGTTGTTCCTTGTGAGAGATTGTGATTCGACATGTTTTCGAGTATCCTCAGCAGCTGTCATTGATTGCTCTTCGTTTCTTGAAATTTGGTGTAAAACTCTGTATTCTCTCGTGTCTTGTGCTGTAAGGAGATTGGGTCTATAGCTTAATTATGCGGTTAACTTCATGCTACTTCCAGCGTAGTCTTTTGTGACCTTTTAGCCAGTGGATCTTTTGTTGAGTCATAATTGATTGGATGGTCCTAGCTAGCACTTATTATGTGCATATTTACAACGGTAGTATCGGTGCTTCTTTAGTCGAGTAGAAAATGGCGGTTGGCTTCTGTTTAGACTGAGTTAATTTGAGAGATGGATACAGTGATTTAGAACTGCCAGTGTCCAACTGGCTTGACTAGCTTTTATTGTCCATCAGGAATGTCTAAGAGAAGGGAGTCCATTTCATTGTAGTGTTTGCTGAGGTTGCTAATGTGACATTATTAACAAACATGTCATTGTGTATATTCAACCGACCATGTGATGATTTATCTGTCTCTTGATGTGTTATGTAGCAAAATGTATGCTTGTAAAATTCAGTTTAAGTGGATATGCGATTGGTTTCCCTGATTCAATGTCCTTTACTTATATTAGTTGCATTCTTGCAAGTATTTGCATGTTTGATTTCTATAAGCGAGAAGAGAAGAGGGGGCCGGGCGGCCCGGGGGGTGGGTTTGGGGGCAGTGGACTTGTTTGGGGCTTGAGGGTCTGGCTACATTCTAATTGTTTATGTGGTTAATGAGGTGCTGCATTTCATTGGCATCATCGTCTATACTAAACCAGGAAATATTATATAATGGTTCATAGAATACGAAATTATTTTTTAGTTTCTTAGATTATACATACCTATTTGATCTAAAAATTGAGAATGGGCTTTCTTTGTCCTCAGCTCAAGGATTTTTCTTTGCTTCAAACTTTCTCTTACTCATGCTTTGAACTAGGTGATGTGATGATGATATTAAGGATGTGCAGTTCTTGCTGATAGATTTGGCATCATTTTATGGTTGTTTCATTGTGTCACATTTAGCTGGATAAGTATGTCTTGAATGTTTCTATTCTGGGTGAGTTCTATTTGTAATCAATGCAGCCCTCTGAATACTTGTTTGGCTAGATTTATTTTTATTTTTTATTTTTCAATGATTAATGTACTCTTATGGAATTTGACATAAGTGCATCCTTACTGTCATTGGTTCAGGTCAAATTTATCTCTGTCACCTGAAGAGAGTTGGCTGCCAATTGCTAGTATACTTTTCTGCATTGTGCATGTTCAGGTACAAACTCTAAACCAAATGAGGAAATCACCTTGCATTTGAATTACAGTCACCAGGCTACATTGCATTACAATTATTACAGGCGAGCTATTCTGTATGTAAATGGGCCTGGGACAGGGTCTTCTTTTCTTGTGCACCTGCCCTGCTGAAACTTAAATATGGTTATTGCAAATCTCCAAAGTATTTTCTCTTTGCAGCTGGAGGCAAGCATCAGAAATGGAGACATTCAGGGCTTTCAATTGTTCAACGAGGCTGCAAAGCTTTTCTCCTCAATATCTGGAAAGAAAGATGGTCATCGGGGGTCCTCTGAGGTATTGTCGATCACAAACTGTATGTATCTCTACCATAGACCTTTTTTGTACTTAACAGTCTCCTCTTGTCAAGTAGAGCAGAAGAAAGCACATGGATTTGCCAACTTCTGATACGCAACCAAGAAATGAGATTCGGCAATGGGATGTTCCTAGAAGACCCTCACAAGATCAGGAACATAAGAATGGAGATTGGGATGACGACGAGAGAAGGGAGGAGTAAATTAACGAGGTGCAAAAATGTAGGTGGACTTGTATGAAAGATGCAAGTTTTTGATGGACTAACTGATTGTTCACCAATGCATCTTTTTAGCTGGCAACGGTGGCTACTCTTGCCTCCTACACTAGCTTGTAGCATTTCTGTTTCAAACAAGTTGGACGATAGCTCTGTTGTTTTAGTTTCTCTTGGTTTTTATGGATTAGAAAATCATATAGGTGTGCCCTTACCCAAAAAAAAATCATATAGGTGTAGTCAGGGACATATTGTGGACCAAGCCGATTGGGAAAGGAAAATAAAAAATTTTCTGCTTCTCTATCCCATGCTTCGGTTTGGTCTGGCGACTTCCGATGTTTACCAAGTGATCTGGGCGTGCAGGCATTGAAACGTTCTTATTTCTGTGATGATTAAGACCTTCTCAATTTGCAAATTATTGCCTAGACTCTCCTAGCTAAGTAAATTTCGACGTTGGAGCGAGAAAGTTGGAGCGAGAAAGTGGGTTTCGCCGTCGAATGCATTTTGAGGCAAGACATAACAAGAAAAGGTTCAGGATACTTATCGCACAACTTCACCTCTTGGTTGGTGGATGCTTAGTTTTTCGGTGACCGGCATCATGTTGGAGTTGCCGGTGGAGCGTACCATTTTGCACATTCCGGTGATCTGAGCATCGCAAAACGGGAATCACTGAAGCTTTGTGTCCGTGGTCGTAAGTGCAACCACCTGTGGATCGGTTGCGGCTTGTAATGTGGGCGGTAAATGGTTCAATGAAATTGCCGAGATTGAACTGTTCCAAAACCACTAAAATTTGGGGAAGAGGTTTTGATGAGAAGAACACGAATATCCAAATGAGAGATAAATAGATTCAAAATGCTCTTTGCATGGACTTTACACGGAGAAGGTGCGAGTTCAACACCACAACCTCAACTCTCTTACTCTCTATATGCTTCTGGGGCTTTAAGTCTTTTGAAGTTGTCGACTTCCAACATGGAAAAGGCAAAAAATAAAATAAAATGTTGATTGAAAAGGAAAGCCACTTGATTCTCCCTTACCCTTTCAAATGAAAAATTGACTTCCAACATGGAAAAGGCAAAAAATAAAATAAAATGTTGATTGAAAAGGAAAGCCACTTGATTCTCCCTTACCCTTTCAAATGAAAAATTGTAGCCAACTCATTTCTTTCGCGTGGACGAAAGATACATTATTTTAATCACGAAAATGGCAAGTTCTTTGGAATAAATGGATATTTAGTTTTCAGGAAAAGAAAAAGAAAAATAGGTTGGGTGAGAGAGGCTCGAACTCTCGACCTCAGGATAACTCAGAAGCTATGAGACCTACGCGCTAGCCAACTGCGCCAACACCCCTTGTGGCTGACGTGGTCAATCGTATTTTTATATACATTATTATTACTTGCGTCAACTTTCTTTCTACGATTAGTGTAGATTATCATCTCGTTGGAATTTTGATTCTGAGTCCGACCTAGAGTTGTGACTAAGAATGAACGACCCAGCCGAGTTGACCAATTAAAACTTGACTTCAACTCTATAATTCGATCGTGTTGCTGCTCGACACTGACTAGAAGAAAATCGAGTTCGAATTCTCGAGTTCAAGCTCCACCTGTCTGAGATTTAGCAAACATGAAAGTTCGGCTCGAGGCGAGTTAGATCGAAGCACTAAGCTAAGCGTGAGTTAATCTAGGACTTTGGATTCGAACTGAGATAGTCCGAAAATTGAGAAGCAACGTTTCTATCTATTTTATTTTTTTAAAAGATGTGCATTAATTAAAACCACATAGAATTGCAATTACCTAAACACAGGCTCGTGGATGTACTTCCATGTTCAACCCAATTCCAACTTCGGAAGAATCGAATTGGAAATGTGAGTACATCTTGGGCAACGTTTTTGTTGGCTTTTGTTTTGTTGAGAAAAGGGCAATCTTGGTTCCGCCGCAATGCACAAACGGTGAACCAGCCCGCCGCTCCAAAGGTTATTCTTCGCATGGAGGAATGCTGGAAGCAAGGAAAGGAATATGAAGCAGCAGCCGCATTGCTTGTTCAACCTCCAGCGTTCTCCTCGCTCTCTCTGCTCGCATGGCTCCTCCTCCTCCTCCCGCTTCTCCTTCTAGTGTTTCCGCTTCGCCCTTCTCCGCCGGGCCGCCGCTGAAGCGCGTGGGCACCCGCAATGGCAGCTTCCAATGCGACGAGGCCCCTCGGCTGCTTCATGGTTCGCCTCCCCAACAAGTTCTCCAATGCGAAATCGTCCGCACCAGAGACCCCCCAGGTCTTTCCCCTTCTTCCTTTGTTCTCCCCCTATTCGTCTTCTTGGATTTTTCCAGAGAAAAACAAAGAAGCGGAATTTAGATATAACAAAATGGTACCTTTAGTAGCTCAGCGGGTTGAAAGCGGCAATTCATTTGGCTATTGTTTTATAGGTATACGCCAACACTTGGTTCTGCGTATCTCTTGGCCAGAAAATTGTGGTTTGTTTTTCTTGGATGACGTGTTATAGTAATAAAATCGAGATTGTAGGTGCTGGAGGGTATTGATGCGGTACTTGATGTTGGGGGTGTGAATAATCGAGTAGAGACTGGTGTGATCATCACCAGAAAGTTTCTGAGGAGGTATTTGGGCATGGGTTTTCCACCAAGCTCAGCAGTGCTGGTTTGGTTTACAAGGTACTAGTTGGACCTGGAGTGTTTACCTCATTTTCCATTATGCTAGCTTTTACTGTCTACCTGGTTGTCTCAGTTTTTGATTTTTGCATTGATGGTGGTCTTGATTTGGTCGATTTTAACATGGTTTGTATCTTATTCTTCCCGTGTTTAGCATTTTTGGCAGGAGATAATAGCTAAGGAGCTTCAGGGCGATGAAAACCATCCAGATGTGCAATGGCTGTTTCTTGCTGTGTATAAGAGCTTCATGGAGGCACGCGTGTTTGCTTCCGATGCTTGTTTTTATTTCCTCTTTGGATGTTTGCTGACTGAATCAAATAGCGTATAATTCTGTTGGCAAACATAAATCATTTTGGTTTCGGTCTTTCATTTGCATAGTTGCATCGATAGAAGGGCTGTGGAACTTTTCAATGCGTTATTATGTGTAAAAGACATCTCTTTACATAGCTCCAGAAAACAGTGTCGTTGAATCGAGATTTGAAATCGTGAATCATGAATCGCAAATGTCATTTTCCCAATTGTGAATAGTAAGAATTTTTAAATAGTGGATGAGTCGTTGGGTAAAAGTTACTTTACATTCAAGCTTGATAGTAAAACATTACATTCTTATGTAGAGCTCGAGCACCACAACTCTTGCTTGCTGTCATTGCTATTTCAGACATCTACTCAAGTACTCATCTGTATCTTCCTCAGTCTGTTTCCTTAAGGTTCGTTTATCTGACTGATACATTAATGCATGTTAAGACACTCTTTGCTTTGCTGGTTTTTGTGAGTTGATCTTCTAATTGATAATGTCAGGCAATTGATGCTATTGACAATGGAACAAATCATACGACGCCAACCAGCCTCCAAGTAGGTGAATAACAAGCATGTCCTCAAGACGTTGGAGACTGAATCTGGACTGGATTGATCCTGATCAATCTTTGGAGAAGGACAATGAGGCATTTCAGCGAGCTGTCCTTGGTTGGCAGAGAATTTTTTAGATGTAAGGCTACTTGGAAGTGGTCTTGATGGTGGTATAATGGTTTTATCGGTCGTTTTTAACAACTACTATGCTGATTCTCTAGCTTTTTTCTTTGATTTTCAGAGTGTACGATTTCATGCAAGGTCCATGTAATGGAGTGTAGGCAGCTAGACATGGAATTGACTCAAGGGAGAATTTATGGGTTTAAATCAATTTGGTCCCCTGTTAGTAACTGAATCTGTTATGTATTGACTCCGAGAACATGCTTGAGAATTGAATTCGTTTAAATGAGGTATATCATAAACAACAGTCTGTAGGCACATTGTTGACTTTTGTAGTTATTAGGCTATTTTTTTATTTGTTTCTATCTGATGACTACTAGTTCTTGGATAGTTGTCAGCCATGTAATTTTTGTCTGATATGTTTGATTTGATCTATCTTTGTAGCGGAAGCTTCATTCGTTTGAGCTGGAGGAGATGAAAACTGAGCCTTCCATCAAATATGTGCTTTATCAGGTACCAATTTGAACCCTTTGGGCCATTCGGTGGTTTGCTGTGTATACATAGATTTACGTGGGCAATTTTGTCTTGCTGTGTAGGAAATCAACGCAGAGTAGATGGAGAACTTATTTATGCACATCCGTGACGGAAAAGCTTTATGGCTTTAGTGAGTGTCTGCTTTAGTTCATGGGTGAATGAATCACTTTAATAAATAGATCAAAGCTAAGATTCTATAGGTGTGTATTGTTAACTGCAATTGCACTTTGTTGAACCATGACCAAGAGGCGTTTCTCTTTTCTTGCCTTTTTGCTATGCTTTTCTCTTACGGAAATAGTAGAACGGCAATTGAATAACTTTGAGTACTGTTTGAACAAATAGTGATGTCTCTGCATGTGCAGGATGACCGGAGCAAAAACTGGCAGGTGCCAGCAGTTGCAATGGCTTCCGACAGATTCGAAAGCCGGAAGGCTCTTCCAGCTCGGTGGCGTGGTCTGAGAGATGACGAGCTCTCCAAAGAGTCGGGCATCCCTGGCTGAGCATTCGTCCACATAAGCAGGTTCACTGGCGGGAATCAAACTTAGGAGGGCGCTCTCACGGTGGCCAGAGGTGTGGTTTAAAGCTCCAAGCAGAAAGAAGACTGGATTCACCATTTCGCGAGGAGAGAGCTTTTCAGAGCACCGTGTTAGCTTAGCAACCTGCGCTCATATTCAGTTGCGGTTGTCATTATCTCCCAATGACCTATGACTTTAGATGAGATTCATCCGATCGAATTGGTCAGTTCATAAGGGTTAATTAATACAGAAGAAGAGCAGGATTTGCGATTGGAATTTATGTGGGTCTGGGCAGAGATTGGCTCCTAATTCAGCTTTTTACCGAACATGTGCTGCATAGACCCTTCTTTGAACTCCTCTAGCTTCGCTTCTTTTAATTGGCAAGTCCTGCTGGGAAGAAAGTGAAAAAAAAAAAAAAAAGGAGTACAATGTTGCAAATCTCTTGAAACAGTTCATGAGGAAATTAGGTTGATGTGACGTGAAAAATAACAAAATTTAAAGAAGGAAAGAAAAGACAAATGAGACTATCTATCAAGACTAATGAGACATGTTTTGCTTCGGTACTGTACTGAGTGGCGAGTGCGCGGGCAATACATGACCAACTCGCACGTGACAAGCCTGTCTTCTTCATCTGATATTCTTGACTTCTCATCGACTCCTACTACTCCTCTCTCTCCACCTAAAGCCCAACAAGAACCCTCTTCAGCCTCACAGCCACCCCGTATGGCGACCACAACTACCACGGCCGTCGCCGCCGGCATGGTTTATCCGATCACCAATTCATCCCTCTCCACTCTCAGAAACCCAAAGCCGTCCCCTTTCTTGTCGGCTCCATCCTCAACTCCACCAAACCACAGGCACCTGAATCTCATCACCCACTTCAAAACTCGCACCCCGGTCCGCTCCTCCTCCAACCCTTCCGATCTCTCTCCCTCCTCCTCTTCCCCCACCAACCCCCTCTCCCTCAAATCCCGCCTCCGCGCCGGCGAGATCCTCTACGGCATCTTCCTCCTCTCCTTCTCCCCCACTGTGGCCGAGATCGCCGGCCTCGCCGGCTACGACTTCGCCGTCGTGGACATGGAGCACGGCCCCGGAGGCGTCTCCGAAGCCCTCCATTGCCTCCGCGCCCTCGCCGGCACCGGCACCCCGGCGATCCTTCGGCTTCCGGAGAGCTCCCCGACCTGGGCGAAGAAGGCGCTCGACCTCGGCCCGCAGGGCCTGATGTTCCCGATGATCGACAGCCCGGAGCTGGCCCGAGACGCAGTGTCGTACTCCCGCTTCCCGCCCGGCGGCGTCCGCGGGTCGGCCCACACGGTGGTCCGGGCCTCCAAGTACGGGATCGACGAAGGGTATTTGAGTAATTGCGAGGAGGAGCTCCTCATCATGTGTCAGGTACAAGGATGAATTTTTAGGTGCAGGTTACAAACGAGAAAAATCTGGCTGGTAGCCATTTTATTCCTGAGAGGTAATGATCATATCTGCAAAGAAAATTGAGAATTGGGAAGGATCCAAATCATTTAGGAATTCCAAAAAGTTCATATTGGATTGAGCTTATGACGATTCATGTAGCCAGATTCCGCTTGAGAGTAGCTTTAATCCGTTACTGCTAATTTAGCAATTGGCTTGAGGCCCGGCTCTTTAGATCCCTGGCGTGATATGAACATTGCATCCACTCCAACCATGGTATAAATGATGCATGAAATACCTTCTTTGTTAGGTGGAATCCCAGCAAGGCGTTGGAAATGTTGAACAGATCGCGGCCGTCGATGGGGTGGACTGCATTCAAATGGGGCCTTTGGATATGAGCGCTAGCATGGGGTACCTGTGGGACCCCGGGAACAAGAAGGTGAGGGAGATGATGAGGGCGGCCGAGAAGGGAGTGTCAGGATGTGGCCGGGCCTATCTGGCAGGCTTCGCGATGCCGTTTGATTCGCCGGATGATCTGAGGAAGAGAGGGTATCACATGGTGTTGGGCGCAGTGGACGTGGGGCTGTTCCGCGATGCCGTCGTCGAGGACGTGAAGATGTTCAAGATGGGGTTGGAGGATCAGAGCAGTGGCAGCGACGGCGAGAGGGTGGATGGGAAGGATGCTGATGAGAAGTACTGGAGTGAGTGAGGGAGCGAGAGCATGGAAGTTGAATGGCATTTCAAGCTGCAGAAAAAGAACATATCCGAGCTTTGGCTTTTTTGGTCTTTTTAATCAATTTTGTAAATTTGTGGAATATTTATTCTGGAGAAATGCTGAATCGTATGAAATTTTGTTACTTTCCTTGATAGACGTTGGTATATTTTCCTTGTTACTGTGTTGCAGCAATGTTTTTCGGTTCTGTTAATGAAGATCTGTAGTGTTAGAAAGCTACATGTCAGATGTTTCAGCGTTACATCTTGGCATCACATTACATCTGCAAATGTCACTTGGAACCACAGACAACTGTCTTGTGCGCACTCGAATTCTTTGATGACGTTGAAGATGATTTTGGTTTTTATTGGGGTGTTCTCCCCAGAAATCCTTTGCAAGGAAACGACTTGCGCATGCCTCCTCTCATGTTTCGAGCCTTTTCTTGCTGTCCAAGAAATTACTCCTTGAAAGCAAATAATATTTCTTCAAGCCCATATGAATTCAATACATATACTGTTAAAATTGACATTCTACACTTCTAATGTATCATAATCTTACTCCAAATTACATCAAGGCTACGAGTACATATATACCACCGAGAACCCGTCAGCCGATAACCAGCACGTCAGGATGCATCAGTAGCAACATCCGGCGGGAATTCCTCATCGATCTTATTGTCTCGCTTCGGCATCATTGTAAGGAGCAATCCAATGGACGTTAGTGGCCAAAATTGTTGAACCCAATCGACCATTATGAGGAACAAATGGCCAACACTTGAGGCAGCAACATTGCAAAGAGTCGACTGGTGTTTAATTACTTCATGACACCACCAGATGGCCATTCTAGCTCACTATATCGACCTCCATAGCTCCAGAAACTGCAGCTTCTGAAAACTGCGCTGGAGCAGATTTGGGCTGTGCTGCAGCAAACGGGCTCCTCATTTGAGAAGCAGTTGAGTCTACTTCCATCGCCGAAGCCCTCGGAGGAGACGCCGGTTGCACCTCAACATCGGGGTAAGCTGCCTTAAATCTTGCCCGCAGCCCTTCTTCTACTAATCGCACGCCATTCAACTGATTACCAAGAGACAACCACCTGAAAAATGACATAGACCATCGGAACAGACCTCAAAGCAATGATAATACACAGGACGAGATCCTTTTTGGTGAAAATAAATCAATGTAAATGACAAGTGGGGGCCTTCACCTTGGAAGAGTGACAATCCTAAGGTTCTGGGCAAAAGAACATGCATTACCCACTTAATAATCATTTTGAAATCGTTTGGTCATCAACTATATACAGTTGTCGAAAATGCCTAGACTCTTCCACCGTTCATTGTCCATAAGAGGAATAGTGCAAGTTTCACTTTTCTTCAGCAGCTTATTCTTACTTCCAAAAATTAAGGCCAGTATATTGAAAAACAATACCCTGAATGAGTGTTGTGCATGCGAGCAAACAACTCTAATTTTCGCGTCCTCGGACTAATCCTCTCCAGCAATGGATACATCTGCAGAACAGTGCTTTCGTTAGCATAACTTACAACAGACAATCTACATTCTATACTACTTGAAACACCCGAGACATGTGGCTTCTGCAGTGCACAAGTCCCGTTAATCCAGCATCTTCAGGTATAGATAAACACATTCACCATTTTAAAATCATAAAAGGGCGATCAGCAAACCCAGAGGACTGTATAAAAACAGATTTCGTGCAGTTTGATCAGTTCCAACAATTAGTGTGTGTGTAATTCACTAACCTCGTCTGGTTTACGGCTAGTCTCTCGAACCTCAGCAACGATAACGTCAGTATCAATGTTCCTGTTTACTTCGGGATTCCCCTTAATTCCAACAAGGCAATGCTCTTTACTGTGATTGAGCCAATGGCCCGTACGGCCTGTTCTGATGATCCGCTGAAGCTGATTGGTCTTCACCCAGATGATTTCCTCAACACGCTTGTAACCCCAAAGTTCCAAACTGTAACATGTAAATAAAATGATTATGCAAGAGCACAATAAATGATAAACAGCACGATTTCATTCATAAATAGCATGGTGAGCTCTAATGTCAGGTCCCTGTGGACATGATAAAGCATCACTTACTCGTGTAGTTCAAGAGGAATTCAACAAATCTGAACAACAGGACAGACACTCCCTCATCTAGTGACTCCCACGCGAGCACCGATGCAACCTCCATGAAATTTCTCACATGTATCTAGTCTTTCTTTCCCCATGGAACGACTTTATCAGGTAAATAACAAAGGCACTTGCACTGAAAATGTTGTTAATCAAATCAGTCCATACACACAGACAAGCACATACCATTCACGTCCTAGCTCCATGGCACGCCCAGTGACCCAGAGAAAAATCAGGCCATCAGTCTGCAAGGCTGGAACATTGAGATTTCGCATCTCGTCATCTGCCATTGTCCCATAAGGCAATTCCATATGGATGTCCCATGGAGGATCTGCCATTATAACCCCGAATTGCCCTATCACATCCATTCTAAAGTTCCGGATATCACAATTGATCCACTGTGCTTCACCAAGTTCTACTTCCGAACAGTATTCTGCACGCTGTGGCTTTAATGGCTTGGAAGGTCCTGCTGCTGCCCCCATCATCATTGGTGGCGCATCTGGTGTTGGGTCAAGCTCGTAATGAACATACTTGCATGTCTAAGGAAAAGAAAAATCAATCAGATTTAGTTAAAGCTGCAACCGAGGATGCCCAAGGAACAAAGATAGAGATGAAAAAGACCTTCATGTGCCGGCAAGTATCAAGGAAAGAACAATCCCCTAAGTTGACGTCGGTATGTGAAGCAATTATTCGCCGAAAATGAACCTGAAAGAAGACGTTTTCTAAAGGTAAATACAGAACCTGAACTCTGAAACAATGGTGAGGTAGTCACCTGAGTAGAACATCGGAAAGATATAACAAAAGCTTGCGGAGGGCCTATGTATCAGTTTACACATTTTTATAACAGGAGAACAAACATTTCAAAGCACTTAAACTTGTTAAATCGTAAATATAACTTCCAGATGTATACGTCCGGGAACAACATTCAACCTTTGTCCATCCAAACAAGCTGTTAGCTCTTATGTTTGTTTTCTTTCTTCAAATTTACGTTATGGTCACAATAAGTATATTATTACACCATCATTTTAGACGGTGCATAATGCAAGCTTAAGTAAAACAGGACAAACACCCAAGTACCCTACAAAAGACTACTGACATTAAAAAGGTATAGACCTGATATTCATTCAATTTGTCCCAGTTTGATTGTGGAGGGCAAAGAGGTAATTCTGATTGGGGGATGAAAAGGCTGAGGAGGGTATGTTTCAAATAGAAAACCAACACTAAAACTAATAGTCTCGAAAAACATGCAAAATCATAAAAGAGCAGATGAGGCAAATAGCAGTCTCTAAGCCAGTCAACAATGCAGAAAGCCATTCAAAGGAAAGATATGTCCGCAGACAATAGCCCAACCAGTAAAGGCCTGCAGCTTGGAGCTGCATGCGTTGTAGTTGCACCTATGACAACTGTGCTTGCATTGCCACAGCAGCTTCTGGAGGTTTGGTCCCTTCTAATAATTACTTAGAAGCTTTTTGCGTGTTTAAGACTTCCATGTGGAATTAGTACTGGAAAAAGGGTGCACACATATCGAATGTGAATGTGATGCAAGCCAAATAAAACCATCAGCAAAAGAAGGAATACAAAGTCCATCGCACAGCCTGTTGTGATTTAGACACGCGATCGAGAATGAATCCAGCAACAAAAGGTACACAACAATTACTTAACAAGTAACTGAAACACAATCTGCTGGATTCATTCTCACACGCGATGAAGGACCAGATTGGCGTCTACAATCTTCTTTAGTGAGCGATAAACTTAGTATTCCTGGTGACTGCTTCCACCTTTTCTTACTGCAACAGTGCATTCATTAAAGCGATATGTGTGCTTCCCTTTTTCCATACTAATTCCACATGGAAGTCTTAAACACGCAAAAAGCTTCTAAGTAATTATTAGAAGGGACCAAACCTCCAGAAGCTGCTGTGGCAATGCAAGCACAGTTTTCATAGGTGCAACTACAACGCATGCAGCTCCAAGCTGCAGGCCTTTACTGGTTGGGCTATTGTCTGCGGACATATCTTTCCTTTGAATGGCTTTCTGCATTGTTGACTGGCTTAGAGACTGCTATTTGCCTCATCTGCTCTTTTATGATTTTGCATGTTTTTCGAGACTATTAGTTTTAGTGTTGGTTTTCTATTTGAAACATACCCTCCTCAGCCTTTTCATCCCCCAATCAGAATTACCTCTTTGCCCTCCACAATCAAACTGGGACAAATTGAATGAATATCAGGTCTATACCTTTTTAATGTCAGTAGTCTTTTGTAGGGTACTTGGGTGTTTGTCCTGTTTTACTTAAGCTTGCATTATGCACCGTCTAAAATGATGGTGTAATAATATACTTATTGTGACCATAACGTAAATTTGAAGAAAGAAAACAAACATAAGAGCTAACAGCTTGTTTGGATGGACAAAGGTTGAATGTTGTTCCCGGACGTATACATCTGGAAGTTATATTTACGATTTAACAAGTTTAAGTGCTTTGAAATGTTTGTTCTCCTGTTATAAAAATGTGTAAACTGATACATAGGCCCTCCGCAAGCTTTTGTTATATCTTTCCGATGTTCTACTCAGGTGACTACCTCACCATTGTTTCAGAGTTCAGGTTCTGTATTTACCTTTAGAAAACGTCTTCTTTCAGGTTCATTTTCGGCGAATAATTGCTTCACATACCGACGTCAACTTAGGGGATTGTTCTTTCCTTGATACTTGCCGGCACATGAAGGTCTTTTTCATCTCTATCTTTGTTCCTTGGGCATCCTCGGTTGCAGCTTTAACTAAATCTGATTGATTTTTCTTTTCCTTAGACATGCAAGTATGTTCATTACGAGCTTGACCCAACACCAGATGCGCCACCAATGATGATGGGGGCAGCAGCAGGACCTTCCAAGCCATTAAAGCCACAGCGTGCAGAATACTGTTCGGAAGTAGAACTTGGTGAAGCACAGTGGATCAATTGTGATATCCGGAACTTTAGAATGGATGTGATAGGGCAATTCGGGGTTATAATGGCAGATCCTCCATGGGACATCCATATGGAATTGCCTTATGGGACAATGGCAGATGACGAGATGCGAAATCTCAATGTTCCAGCCTTGCAGACTGATGGCCTGATTTTTCTCTGGGTCACTGGGCGTGCCATGGAGCTAGGACGTGAATGGTATGTGCTTGTCTGTGTGTATGGACTGATTTGATTAACAACATTTTCAGTGCAAGTGCCTTTGTTATTTACCTGATAAAGTCGTTCCATGGGGAAAGAAAGACTAGATACATGTGAGAAATTTCATGGAGGTTGCATCGGTGCTCGCGTGGGAGTCACTAGATGAGGGAGTGTCTGTCCTGTTGTTCAGATTTGTTGAATTCCTCTTGAACTACACGAGTAAGTGATGCTTTATCATGTCCACAGGGACCTGACATTAGAGCTCACCATGCTATTTATGAATGAAATCGTGCTGTTTATCATTTATTGTGCTCTTGCATAATCATTTTATTTACATGTTACAGTTTGGAACTTTGGGGTTACAAGCGTGTTGAGGAAATCATCTGGGTGAAGACCAATCAGCTTCAGCGGATCATCAGAACAGGCCGTACGGGCCATTGGCTCAATCACAGTAAAGAGCATTGCCTTGTTGGAATTAAGGGGAATCCCGAAGTAAACAGGAACATTGATACTGACGTTATCGTTGCTGAGGTTCGAGAGACTAGCCGTAAACCAGACGAGGTTAGTGAATTACACACACACTAATTGTTGGAACTGATCAAACTGCACGAAATCTGTTTTTATACAGTCCTCTGGGTTTGCTGATCGCCCTTTTATGATTTTAAAATGGTGAATGTGTTTATCTATACCTGAAGATGCTGGATTAACGGGACTTGTGCACTGCAGAAGCCACATGTCTCGGGTGTTTCAAGTAGTATAGAATGTAGATTGTCTGTTGTAAGTTATGCTAACGAAAGCACTGTTCTGCAGATGTATCCATTGCTGGAGAGGATTAGTCCGAGGACGCGAAAATTAGAGTTGTTTGCTCGCATGCACAACACTCATTCAGGGTATTGTTTTTCAATATACTGGCCTTAATTTTTGGAAGTAAGAATAAGCTGCTGAAGAAAAGTGAAACTTGCACTATTCCTCTTATGGACAATGAACGGTGGAAGAGTCTAGGCATTTTCGACAACTGTATATAGTTGATGACCAAACGATTTCAAAATGATTATTAAGTGGGTAATGCATGTTCTTTTGCCCAGAACCTTAGGATTGTCACTCTTCCAAGGTGAAGGCCCCCACTTGTCATTTACATTGATTTATTTTCACCAAAAAGGATCTCGTCCTGTGTATTATCATTGCTTTGAGGTCTGTTCCGATGGTCTATGTCATTTTTCAGGTGGTTGTCTCTTGGTAATCAGTTGAATGGCGTGCGATTAGTAGAAGAAGGGCTGCGGGCAAGATTTAAGGCAGCTTACCCCGATGTTGAGGTGCAACCGGCGTCTCCTCCGAGGGCTTCGGCGATGGAAGTAGACTCAACTGCTTCTCAAATGAGGAGCCCGTTTGCTGCAGCACAGCCCAAATCTGCTCCAGCGCAGTTTTCAGAAGCTGCAGTTTCTGGAGCTATGGAGGTCGATATAGTGAGCTAGAATGGCCATCTGGTGGTGTCATGAAGTAATTAAACACCAGTCGACTCTTTGCAATGTTGCTGCCTCAAGTGTTGGCCATTTGTTCCTCATAATGGTCGATTGGGTTCAACAATTTTGGCCACTAACGTCCATTGGATTGCTCCTTACAATGATGCCGAAGCGAGACAATAAGATCGATGAGGAATTCCCGCCGGATGTTGCTACTGATGCATCCTGACGTGCTGGTTATCGGCTGACGGGTTCTCGGTGGTATATATGTACTCGTAGCCTTGATGTAATTTGGAGTAAGATTATGATACATTAGAAGTGTAGAATGTCAATTTTAACAGTATATGTATTGAATTCATATGGGCTTGAAGAAATATTATTTGCTTTCAAGGAGTAATTTCTTGGACAGCAAGAAAAGGCTCGAAACATGAGAGGAGGCATGCGCAAGTCGTTTCCTTGCAAAGGATTTCTGGGGAGAACACCCAATAAAAACCAAAATCATCTTCAACGTCATCAAAGAATTCGAGTGCGCACAAGACAGTTGTCTGTGGTTCCAAGTGACATTTGCAGATGTAATGTGATGCCAAGATGTAACGCTGAAACATCTGACATGTAGCTTTCTAACACTACAGATCTTCATTAACAGAACCGAAAAACATTGCTGCAACACAGTAACAAGGAAAATATACCAACGTCTATCAAGGAAAGTAACAAAATTTCATACGATTCAGCATTTCTCCAGAATAAATATTCCACAAATTTACAAAATTGATTAAAAAGACCAAAAAAGCCAAAGCTCGGATATGTTCTTTTTCTGCAGCTTGAAATGCCATTCAACTTCCATGCTCTCGCTCCCTCACTCACTCCAGTACTTCTCATCAGCATCCTTCCCATCCACCCTCTCGCCGTCGCTGCCACTGCTCTGATCCTCCAACCCCATCTTGAACATCTTCACGTCCTCGACGACGGCATCGCGGAACAGCCCCACGTCCACTGCGCCCAACACCATGTGATACCCTCTCTTCCTCAGATCATCCGGCGAATCAAACGGCATCGCGAAGCCTGCCAGATAGGCCCGGCCACATCCTGACACTCCCTTCTCGGCCGCCCTCATCATCTCCCTCACCTTCTTGTTCCCGGGGTCCCACAGGTACCCCATGCTAGCGCTCATATCCAAAGGCCCCATTTGAATGCAGTCCACCCCATCGACGGCCGCGATCTGTTCAACATTTCCAACGCCTTGCTGGGATTCCACCTAACAAAGAAGGTATTTCATGCATCATTTATACCATGGTTGGAGTGGATGCAATGTTCATATCACGCCAGGGATCTAAAGAGCCGGGCCTCAAGCCAATTGCTAAATTAGCAGTAACGGATTAAAGCTACTCTCAAGCGGAATCTGGCTACATGAATCGTCATAAGCTCAATCCAATATGAACTTTTTGGAATTCCTAAATGATTTGGATCCTTCCCAATTCTCAATTTTCTTTGCAGATATGATCATTACCTCTCAGGAATAAAATGGCTACCAGCCAGATTTTTCTCGTTTGTAACCTGCACCTAAAAATTCATCCTTGTACCTGACACATGATGAGGAGCTCCTCCTCGCAATTACTCAAATACCCTTCGTCGATCCCGTACTTGGAGGCCCGGACCACCGTGTGGGCCGACCCGCGGACGCCGCCGGGCGGGAAGCGGGAGTACGACACTGCGTCTCGGGCCAGCTCCGGGCTGTCGATCATCGGGAACATCAGGCCCTGCGGGCCGAGGTCGAGCGCCTTCTTCGCCCAGGTCGGGGAGCTCTCCGGAAGCCGAAGGATCGCCGGGGTGCCGGTGCCGGCGAGGGCGCGGAGGCAATGGAGGGCTTCGGAGACGCCTCCGGGGCCGTGCTCCATGTCCACGACGGCGAAGTCGTAGCCGGCGAGGCCGGCGATCTCGGCCACAGTGGGGGAGAAGGAGAGGAGGAAGATGCCGTAGAGGATCTCGCCGGCGCGGAGGCGGGATTTGAGGGAGAGGGGGTTGGTGGGGGAAGAGGAGGAGGGAGAGAGATCGGAAGGGTTGGAGGAGGAGCGGACCGGGGTGCGAGTTTTGAAGTGGGTGATGAGATTCAGGTGCCTGTGGTTTGGTGGAGTTGAGGATGGAGCCGACAAGAAAGGGGACGGCTTTGGGTTTCTGAGAGTGGAGAGGGATGAATTGGTGATCGGATAAACCATGCCGGCGGCGACGGCCGTGGTAGTTGTGGTCGCCATACGGGGTGGCTGTGAGGCTGAAGAGGGTTCTTGTTGGGCTTTAGGTGGAGAGAGAGGAGTAGTAGGAGTCGATGAGAAGTCAAGAATATCAGATGAAGAAGACAGGCTTGTCACGTGCGAGTTGGTCATGTATTGCCCGCGCACTCGCCACTCAGTACAGTACCGAAGCAAAACATGTCTCATTAGTCTTGATAGATAGTCTCATTTGTCTTTTCTTTCCTTCTTTAAATTTTGTTATTTTTCACGTCACATCAACCTAATTTCCTCATGAACTGTTTCAAGAGATTTGGCAACATTGTACTCCTTTTTTTTTTTTTTTTTCACTTTCTTCCCAGCAGGACTTGCCAATTAAAAGAAGCGAAGCTAGAGGAGTTCAAAGAAGGGTCTATGCAGCACATGTTCGGTAAAAAGCTGAATTAGGAGCCAATCTCTGCCCAGACCCACATAAATTCCAATCGCAAATCCTGCTCTTCTTCTGTATTAATTAACCCTTATGAACTGACCAATTCGATCGGATGAATCTCATCTAAAGTCATAGGTCATTGGGAGATAATGACAACCGCAACTGAATATGAGCGCAGGTTGCTAAGCTAACACGGTGCTCTGAAAAGCTCTCTCCTCGCGAAATGGTGAATCCAGTCTTCTTTCTGCTGCTTGGAGCTTTAAACCACACCTCTGCCCACCGTGAGAGCGCCCTCCTAAGTTTGATTCCCGCCAGTGAACCTGCTTATGTGGACGAATGCTCAGCCAGGGATGCCCGACTCTTTGGAGAGCTCGTCATCTCTCAGACCACGCCACCGAGCTGGAAGAGCCTTCCGGCTTTCGAATCTGTCGGAAGCCATTGCAACTGCTGGCCCTGCCAGTTTTTGCTCCGGTCATCCTGCACATGCAGAGACATCACTATTTGTTCAAACAGTACTCAAAAGTTATTCAATTGCCGTTCTACTATTTCCGTAAGAGAAAGCATAGCAAAAAGGCAGAGAAAAGAACAAACGCCTCTTGGTCATGGTTCAACAAAGTGCAATTGCAGTTAACAATACACACCTATAGAATCTTAGCTTTGATCTATTTATTAAAGTGATTCATTCACCCATGAACTAAGCAGACACTCACTAAAGCCATAAAGCTTTTCCGTCACGGATGTGCATAAATAAGTTCTCCATCTACTCTGCGTTGATTTCCTACACAGCAAGACAAAATTTGCCCACGTAATCTATGTATACACAGCAAACCACCGAATGGCCCAAAGGGTTCAAATTGGTACCTGATAAAGCACATTTTGATGGAAGGCTCAGTTTTCATCTCCTCCAGCTCAAACGAATGAAGCTTCCGCTACAAAGATAGATCAAATCAAACATATCAGACAAAAATTACATGGCTGACAACTATCCATCGAACTAGTAGTT